>CAUYLG010008943.1:0-12251 GCA_963573385.1 Cacajao melanocephalus
GCTCAGCTAGAACTTTGAGAATCTATGTGGAAAGGTGTGGTAGGCTGAGTAATGACCTCTCAAAGAGATCCATGTTCTGATCCCTGAAGCCTGTGAATGTTGCCTGTAACGGTAAAAGGGCTTTGCAGATGTGATTAAGAACCTTGAGATGGGCAGATTATCCTGGGTTATCTAGGTGGGCCTTAAATGTCATCACAAGGGTCCTTATAAAAGGGAGGCAAGAGGGTTAAAGCAGACAGAGGAACGATATTTGAAAACGCTATGCTGTTGGCCTGGAAGGTAGAGGAAGGAGGCCATGAGCCAAAGGATGGAGGCAGCCCCTGGAAGCTAGAAAGAGAAAGAAAACCCCTGCTCCCCTGGAGCCTCCAGAAGGAACACAGCCCTATGGATCCATTTTAGGCATTGGCCTCCAGAACTGTAAGAGAGTACTCAAACTGGTTGCATTCTGGAAAATGAAAGAGTCCTGCAATAGAAACATTCTCAGTAAAGTTGTCAACAGATCACTTCTGAAAGGAATAAAATAGTGAAGTTGATGACACCAAACATACATATTAACAAACAAACATGCGTATTAGCAAACAAACATATTAGCAAACACACATAGACCTTCCTCTTTCCTAACATTAAATGCTGAATAAGTCATATTAGCTAGCTCTAAGAGCTTACTATATACCGGGCACTGTGCTAAATGCATTAAGTGTATCCCAGGTAAACCTTACTAATAACCAATAAGGAAGGTACTAAATCAGTTTATATATGTATAAACACATTTAAAATTTGAATAACTTTTTGAAGCTCACAGTCCCATTTATATCTGTAGACTATGGCAAATAATTTTAGAATCACTATGTATAACAATTAAAATGACTATACAAATGTCCCCCTTCTTTCGTCACTAAAAATGATGAATGAGTGGACATCACCAGGAATTTGAAGGATTAAAAAAAAAATCACCTAGAATTTAAAGGATTTTTGAAAAAATATAAACAGGAAGTTACTAAACCTGAGACAATGGAAGTCGGAGATTTTGTAGTGGGAGAAGTTGACACTGGAAAAAAATAAAACAATAATGTAGATTGGATCAAATACTTGGGACTTATTACTGGCATTTTCTCCAGGAATTTACAAGATTTTTGAGAAATATAAGGAAGAAGCTACTAAACCTGAATGACTTAAAGTTGGAGGTTTTGTACTAGAAGGAGGCAGCTCTAGGAAATAAAATAACATTAGAAGATCAATCACTTGGGAGCTATCGCTCTCATTCCATTTATATGAATTATGCTATTCTCGACTTAGATAAAAATGCCTGTGTTTCAATTCACCCCAAAAAGTTGTTGTAATCCACTTTTTATACATAAAATTATTGAACAAGAGAAAGTATGTACCCATTCAATGTACATAACACGCTAAGAACCCTGTAAAAGCACAGAAAATCACAATAGCAGAATTTTATGTGAATTTCATGTCATACATCTGGCATAGAAATGAATACAAGACAGAGTTAAATACCAAAATTGTTCCTTTTTGGTTATTCTGTATGACTGATAGTTAATATCAAATAAAGTCTCAAATGAACAGCAACAACAACAGCAAACCAAGATGGACAAAAGACAACTTTTGTGCCTTTAAGACACTTTGGAACTGCGGAATCCCAAGTACTGTTACTGTCATAGACAATTGTGTTGCTGCCATTGAGGTAAAAACTCTTATCGCATTCAAACATAACTGTTGCTTTGTAATAGTTTTTTTTCCAAATCCTAATATCTGTTTTCTATTTTTGACTACTGAAAATCGATATTTGACTGCTAGAAAACTAGAGAAACCCCAGAATTAATGGAAATCTGCTTTAACAGAAAAAGTAGTACCAAGTAGTAATTTCCAGTGGGAACAGAGACAAGGCATGAAATGCAAGATGTTAAAAACATTTCTAAAAAGATTTTAATGTTAAAAATTTAAATATAAAGCATTTTACCTGACATATTCTCCTTAATACAGAATTCTAGGGTGTTTTGTTTTTCTTTCAGCACCTTCACAGACATAACTGTCTTGTAACCACAAGTTTCTTAAGAAAAGTTAGCTGGCTGTCATTCTCACTTGTTCCTGCCCTCCTGAATGTAATTCCCACACCCCCACCTTCCCGCCCCCGCCCCACCACTCACTGGGTGCTTTTTTAACTTTTGTTTTCAGTAGTTTGGTGAAAACTATTAAACTACTGGGTGTGAGTGGGTTGGTAAACTGTAATAATTTATTCATCCTGCTGAAGGTTCACTGAATTTCCTGGATCTGAGGTTGTTTTGGATTTAATTTGGATAATTTTTGGTCAATATTTATTCAAATAACATTCTTTTTTTTGTTTTTTGTTTTTTTTTTTGAAAGAAAGAAAAAGAGAGAAAAGAAGAAAGAAAGAAGAGTGAAAGAAAGAAAGAAAAAAGAATGAAAGAGAGAAAGAAAGAGGAAGAGAAAGAGGGAGAGAGAATGGGATTCTTGTTCTATTGCCCAGGCTAGGATGCAGTCTAAAAATGGACTAAGTCAAATAAAAGGCTCAAGCTGCCCTAAAAGGACAGATACCTCTTTAATACAGGTGAGAGGTGGAGAGTGCTTCAGGCAGCAATTAAGTGGCTGGAGGAACATGTCCCAGACAAATTTCAGAAGCCCCAGGAGTACGTTAGAGTGCAATGGCCCAGGATGGATTCCCCACTGGGACCCCAATGAGTGAGAGGGCATGGAAAGGCTAATCTAATATGGGAAGCTCTCATGGAAGGACTAAACAAGGGAGCCCAGAAGGTGCCAATCTTAATAAGGTGTCGGAGGTTATGCAAGAAAAGGATGAGAACCCTGGCCGTTTCTTTGAGAGACTATGCAAGGCTTTCCAAATGCACACCCCATTTGACCAGAGAGCCCTGAAAATCAGCGAATAGTTAACATGGCCCTAGTTAGCCAAAGTGCTGAGAACATCAAAAGAAAGCTTCAGAAGCAGGATAGGTTTGCAGCTATGAGTACTTCTCAGTTGTAGGAGATAGCACCCCAGGTTTTTGTAAACTGGGAGGTGGTGAGCTGCAGAGAGGCCCGCAGAGAGAATGAGCGACAAGCCAGACGAAATGCTGAGCCACAGCCATGGGGAGGCCCCCTCTCAGAGGGCAGGGAAAGGGGGGCCCAAGTAAAAAGACTCAGTCTGGCCAGCTGCCCTTGCAGAAAAACCAGTGTGCCTATTGCAAGGAGATAGGACCCTGGAAGGTTAAGTGCCCTCAGTTGAAGAAAAAACAGGAATGTCCGGAGCAAGGGGCCTCGGGAAAGGAAGAAGAAGCTGTGTTTAACCTGGCAGAAGGGTTGCTGGACTGATGGGGACCGGGCTCTTCTGCCCCCAAGGAGCCCCTGGTCAGGATGACAGTAGGGGCCAGAGACATTGAGTTCCTTGTCAATTCTGGGGCTGAGCATTTGGTGGTAACTCAGCCAAGAGCCCCTTTGTCCAGCAAGACAATAGATATAATTGGAGCAACTGGAGTTTCAGAGAAACAGGCCTTCTGCTTACCACAAACCTGCTCTGTAGGGGGCCATGAAATTATGCATCAGTTCTTATACATGCCAGACTGCCCACTGCCTCTATTGGGAAGGGATCTGTTAAGCAAACTAAGAGCCACCATCACTTTTACAAACCAGGGTTCCTTACAGTTAAAATAGCCTCAAACAGGGGTCATGATGGCTCTCGCAGTCCCATGGAAAGAAGAATGGAGGCTTTTCTTAACTGAACCTGGCCAGGGGATAAAACCTGCCCTGGCCAAGCAATGGCCACAGGTCTGGGCAGAAGACAACCCCCTGGGACTAGCTGTGAACCAGGCCCTGGTGGTTATCAAAGTGAAGCCAGAGTCACAGCCAGTTAGACAAGACAGACAGTACCCAGTACCGAGGGAGGTCCTCGAGGGAATCCAAGTCCATCTCAGATGCTTGAAAGCATTTGGAATCATAGTTTCTTGTCAGTCTCCTTGGAATACACCTCTCCTGCCCATCCCCAAACCAGGCACCAAGGACTATCAGCTGGTGCAGGATTTGCGTCTGGTCAACCAGGCGACGGTGACTTTACACCCCATGGTTCCTAACCTCTATAGGTTGCTAGGACTGCTACCAGCTGAGGCTAGCTGGTTCACTGGCTTGAACTTAAAAGATGCTTTCTTCAGTATCTGGCTAGCCCCTGAGAGCCAGAAACTGTTTGCCTTCTAGTGGGAAGATCCAGAGTCAGGTGTAACCATGCAGTACACCTGGATTTGACTTCCCCAGGGGTTTAAGAACTCCCCAACCATTTTCGGGGAAGCACTGGCCCAGGACCTTCAAAGGTTTTCTGCCAAGGACCTAGGCTGTGTTCTGCTTCAGTACGTGGATGAACTTTTGCTGGGACACCCAGCAGCAGTCGGGTGTGTCCGGGGAACTGACTCATTGCTCAGAAACCTGGAGACTTGTGGTTATATGGTCTCCAAGAAAAAGGCCCAGATCTGCCAACAACAGGTATGTTTTCTGGGATTTACTATCCAGCAAGGACAGCACAGCCTGGGACCAGAGAGAAAACAAGTTATCAGCAGCTTGCTGATACTGAAGACCTGGACACAGGTTTGAGAATTCTTGGGGGCCGTGGGATTTTGCAAACTGTCCTAACTTTGCAGTTCTAGCCAAACCTCTGTATGAGGCCACAAAGCCATTCAAGTGGAACCCAGAGCAACAACAGGCCTTCTCCCTCTGATGTCCGCCTCAGTCCTTGGACGAGGTTTCTAAAGGATGGCCCCTGTGCCTACAGGTGCTAGTGGCTACTGCTCTGCTGGCACAGGATGCAGACAAGCTAATGTTAGGACAAAATTTAAATAAAAGTCCCCCATGCTGTGGTCACCTTGATGAACACAAAGGGCCACCATTGGCTTACAAATGGCAGGCTAACCAGGTACCAGGGCTTGTTGTGCAAAAATCCATGCATAACCATAGAAGTTTGTAATACCCTAAACTCGGCCACCCTACTCCCTGTGTCTGAGGACCTGGTGACACATGATTGTATAGAGGTGCTGGACTCAGCCTACTCCAGTCGGCCAGACCTGTGGGACCAACTGTGGGCACAGGCACACTAGGAACTGTATATGGATGGGAGCAGTTTTGTCAGCGCCCAAAGAGAACGGTGTGCTGAATATGCGGTTCTAACTCTAGACAACTATAGAGGCCAAGCCACTGCCTCAGGGTACCTCTGCACAATGAACAGAATTAATCGCCCTAATTTGTGCCCTAGAACTGAGTGAAGGAAAAATTGTTAACATCTTTACTGAGTCTTGGTATGCATTCCTCACTCTCTAAGTGTATGGGGCATTGTACATAAGGATGTGTTTAACACTGGGGTAAAGAAATAAAATATCAACAGGAAATTTAGCAGCTATTGGAGGTAGCGTGGAAGCCCCAGAAGGTGGCGGTCATACACTGCAGGGGACACCAGTGAACTTCCGCCACAGTAGCACAGGGAAATGCTTGTACAGATGCAGAGGCCCGAAAAGCAGCATCCATTCCCTACTGGGCATCAGTCACAGCTCCCCTACTGCCCCAGGCTCCTGTCCTGGTGCCAGTCTACTCTGAGGAGGAAAAAGCTTCTTCCAAATGGAAGATGGAAAAGAAATGGAGGGAGGATGGATATGCCTATCAGATGGACGGGCTGCAGTACCACATCTGCTGGGACCTGCGGTGGTATTGGCTGTCCACGAAACCTCCCATCTTGGTCAAGAGTCCCTTGAAAAACTGTTAGGCTGATATTTTTACATCTCTCATTTGTCTGCACTAGCCAAAACAGTAAGCCAGTGGTGTGTGACGGGCAGGCAGCCTAATGCCAGACAAGGACCAACGGTCCCACTAGGAATTCAGGCTTATGGAAGTGTTCCCTTTAAAGACTCGCAGGCAGACCTCACCAAGATGCCCAAGTGTGGAGGTAATCGGTATCTGCTGGTTCTGGTATGTACGTACTCTGGATGGGTAGAAGCCTACCTGACACAGACTAAAAAAGCTCATGAAGTAACTCGTGTGCTTTTAAGAGACATCATTCCTAGATTTGGACTGCCCCTACGAGTCAGCTCAGATAACGGGCCCGCCTTTGTACCTGACCTGGTACAGAACACAGCCAAAATACTGGGAATCAGCTGGAAGTTACACGCTGCCTACCGGTCTCAGAGTTCAAGCAAAGTGGAGCAAATAAATCGGACTATTAAAAATAGCTTAGGGAAAGTGTGTCAGGAAACAGGATTAAATGTCCAGGTCCTCACTATGGTTTTGTTTAAGACTAGATGCACTCCTTCTAAGAAAACTGGATATTCCCCTTATGAAATCCTATACCATAGGCCTCTCCCCATCCTTTAAGGACTCCCAGGAACCCCCCAGGAACTCGGAGAGACTGAACTCGACTGGCAATTATGGGCCTTAGGGAAAGTAGCAGAAAAAGTGTCATCATGGGTTAATGAAAATGTCCTGTCAGCTTATTCTCCCCAGTTCACCCTTTCTCACCAGGTGACTGAGTTTGGATCGAGGACTGGAACGTGGCTCCCCTACGGCCAAGGTGGAAGGACCCCAGACTGTCATCTTAACCACTCTAACCTCCGTGAAGGTTGAGGGAATTACTGCGTGGATCCATCACAGCTGTGTGAAACCTGCAGCACCTGAAACCTGGGAAGTGAAGCCAGATCTCCATGACATGTGCAAAAATCACCTTAAGGAGAGCTGAGACAACAAGTCCTGCTCCAGTCACACCCCGGGAGCTGACTGGTCTATGCATAGCCGAAGCATGAGGATTTCCAGCATGGGACAGGTACTTCCTTCTTTTGAACTGTGGACTTGTGTCCTTACTACCTTAATTAATGTAAGTCTCCAATCCAAAGATTGTTCCCAGTGTATACACAAGGTTGCTAAGGTGGGACAAAAGATTACAAAAGTCCTCTTGTTTATGGTTATTATGAATGTACTGAAATTCTAAAAGGAACTTGTTTATATAATGCTACCCAATACAAGGTGTGCAGTCCAGGGAATGGGCAGCTTGATGTTTGTTATAACCCATCGGAGCCTTCAGTGTCCACAGTATTCGAAATAAGGTTAAGGACCAGCCCCTCTCTAAGTGATGCAAGTAAAGTAATTACTAAGACTGAGGAAAAGGGAATTCCTAAGCAGATTACCTTAAAATTTAATGGCTGTGCAGCCATTAATAGCAACAAGCTGGGGTTAGGGTGTGGCTCTCTTAGTTGGGAACGAAGCTATACAGCAGAACATAAGTATATCTATCATGAGCTAGGAGTATGCAGACATTGTGATTACTGGTCATGTGTTATTTGGGCCACTTGGAAAAAAGATAAAGTAACCCAGTCCGCCTCCAAAAAGGAAAAAGTAATTCCTCCTGCACCTCTGGCCATTAAAATCCTTTAGAACTAATAATTGCCAACCTCCTAGACCCCTGTTGGAGAAAAGGGGAATATGTGTCTGTGGGAATTGACAGGAAAGGACTGGATCCTCAAGTTATCATTTTAATCAGGGAGAAATCCAGAGGCAATCTCCCCAGTTGATGTTTCAGACTTTTTATGATGTACAAATGAGGTAGTTCCAGAACTTTCTAAGAGAGAAAAGAACTTGTTTGTCCAGTTGGCTGAAAATGTGGCCAAAACTTTAAAAGGACACTCTTGTTACGTATGTGGAGAGACCACTATGGGAGACCAGTGGCTGTGGGAGGCACGTGAGCTTCTGCCAGCAGACCCA
The DNA here is from genome assembly GCA_963573385.1 of Cacajao melanocephalus. Classification (NCBI taxonomy): domain Eukaryota; kingdom Metazoa; phylum Chordata; class Mammalia; order Primates; family Pitheciidae; genus Cacajao; species Cacajao melanocephalus. The sequence goes on from CAUYLG010008943.1 coordinate 7,750, forward strand.
GTTGCTGATGTAACTTCTGGACAAAAAACTCAAAGTAACAACTTCTGTGTCTTAAAGACTTCCATTATTGGGCAATATTGCCTAGCCAGAACAGGAAAAGGCATGACAGTACTGGTGGGAAAACTAGACTGTTTAGGACAAAAACTGTGCAGGGGAACTAGTGGAACAACTGCTTGGTGGAGTTTAAACTGAACTGAAGTTAACCCCTTTCAAAAGGTTCCCAGTTTGCAGGCTGATTGGACTCACCCAGAACTTCACCGGGACTGGGTAGCACCTCCTGGCTTATATTGGATATGTAGGCATAGAGCTACACCAAACTGCCAGAACAGTGGACAGGTAGTTGTATTATTGGTACTATCAAGCCCTCCTTCTTTTTACTACCCACCAAGACGGGAGAGATTCTGGGGTTTCCTGTCTACACCTCATGAGATAAATGAAGCCTGGTTATAGGCAATTGGAAAGATAATGAATAGCCCCCTGAAAGAATAATCCAGTACTATGGGCCTGCCACCTGGGCAGAAGATGGCTCATGGGGTTATCATACTCCAATTTACATGCTTAACTGAATCATTTGATTACAAGCTGTTCTGGAAATGCTAACCAACAAAACTAGCCAGGCGCTAACCATCCTGGCCTGGCAGGAAACCCAGATGAGAAATGCCATCTACCAGAATAGACTGGCTTTAGATTATCTGCTGGCAGGTGAAGGAGGGGTGTGTGGAAAGTTCAGCCTAACCAACTGCTGCCTACAGATAGATGACCAGGGTCAGGTAGTTAAAAGCATTGTAAGGGACATGATAAAACTAGCACATGTACCCATGCACTTTTGGCATGGGTTTGACCCTGGGTCTATATTTGGACTGTGGTTTCCAGCTATAGGAGGATTCAAAACCATTGCTATAGGTGTACTGCTGGTAATAGGAGCATGCTTATTGCTCCTTTGTTTAATGCTCTTGTTTCTTCAGATGGTAAAAGGCTTTACTGCCACCTTGGTCCAGGAGAAAACCTCAGCACAAGTTTTTTAGGTGAATCACTACCGAACAGTCTCACAAGAAGACTCTGACAGTGAGAATGAAGGTGAGAACTCCTACTAAAAAAGTAAAATAGTGAGAGTCTCAAAGTGAGGAAATGAGATGAAATGTAGGGGTGAGCCATTTATTTACTGCCCACTGTTTGCTGGTAAAAGAAGTAAAATAGCAAAAAGCTGAAGTCAGTAGTCAGGCGAGACCCTGACCTCACTGGCCTGGCCATGGTGGGGCCCGAGGGCTGACAGAATAACTCCCCTCTCTGTAACTGGTGCCTATGTTATCTATCAGCCTTGAAAATGTTGCAAAAAAATGTTTTACTGCTGCCCAAGGACCTTCCCTGAGTCTTGTACCCCACATTTGCATAAACCAGACCCCCCATCAGGAATGTCTCTGACACTAAGTAATTTACTGCCTTTGTTTAACTTTTGTAGCTCTTCCCCTTTCCCCCTTTCCCACATGCGCTAAATGTAAATTAGCAAATCAATGAAAGCCATAGACTGTAAAGTCAGATGTCCAGCCAATGGGTAATGACACAGTTTTACCTCTGCTCCCCCTTGAGTTGCATGTCTTTAAAAATGGAAAGAAACTGTCTTTTGGGGAGCTCGGCTTTTTCGGACACGAGTCAATGGATGCTCCATAGCTAGCTGAATAGTCTCTTCCTTCCTCACTCCAGTGTCTGAGGGGTTCTGTCTAAGGCTCGTCCTGCAACACTATGGCAACTCATCTTCCTGAAATTATCTGTGGGCTTGTAAAATAAGATGATGGAGACATCAAGTAAAAGCCTAAGGGGCCAAAAGAATGCAGAAGTCTCTTCTTTAGGGGAAGGACCAAAGAAGGTATATCTATTTTGATCTCTGAGGAGCATGTTTTTTCATATTCTCTGGATCTTGGTCCTACCTCAGATTGAGAGACTGGTCAAGAAAATTCTAATCAAGTGAAATCTTTCATTTCATGTCATATTCTAAATTCTAAAATTCTCTATTTATACATTGTCCAATATTTTATTTATATATCATGTCTTGCAATGTACCTATAGGCAATACGTTGAAAACATGGAAACATGTGTCAAATGTTTTCCTTGAAAACCTATTGCCTATATCCAGGAGGCTGAGGTTGCAGCGAGCCAAGATGGCGCCACTGCACTCCAGCCTGGGTGACAGAGTGAGACTCCATTTCAAAAAGAAAAAAATTATTCTCTTGCTCAAAACACTGAATTTTCTTCCTATGGAGATTTGCAAATTAAACATGCCTACCTCCAGAAAAACAGTATCTTGACTTATTTTTTCTAGATATTTTATAATTAATATTAAGCTACACTTTTTAAATAATATTAAGCTATACTTTAACAGTAGATGGCATTATATCATAAGATAGGTACAGTCAGAAAATTCCCCTAAGTTCCAGGTGAGTTTCAGTAACGTGAATTAATTATCTATACCGGATCCACCGAACTGCTCAATTTCTGTACATTCATGCCTACTTGCAAAAAATTAACTCTAATGTACATGCATACCCACAGCCCTGCCCAGATTGGCATTACCAGAAATTCATGGTATCTGACTACAACTGAGACTGCAATAAAACTTGACCATCTTGCTCCTTCTCCCACTACCCAATCTATTTAAAACCCTTTTTGCTTCCACAAAACATAGACTCTGACATGTACATATTTCAATTTCATTTCTCACTTCCCACTCATTTCTAGGTCTACAAAAATCACTTCAACTACTTTCCAGGTCATTAAATGGCCTCCTCCTTGTTAAATTCCTCCTAAAAGTCTCTTCCTCAATAGTTTTAGTTACGCTCTCGATAACATGAGAACCATTGATCACTCTGTCCTCATTCTCTTCTGCTGAAAAGTTCTCTCCCCTTGGCTTTTAGGAGAGCATACCACTCTGGTTTGCAGCTTGTCCTCTAGCTCATATCAAGATAATATCCCTGATGAGTCTGTTTGAGGACTTCCTGTGATTCCATTCTGTGGGTCCCCTGGGTGAATGTATACACTCCTGTGACTTCATTACCACTGCCTCCCAGCTGGATATCTCTCCATCCCAGATCTCTAGCTGGGTTGCCAAAACTACATATTCAAATGCCTCCCCACACAGCTCTACTTGGGTGTCACACTATCTCAAGCAACACACTGAGGCCCAAACGCCACTTCTGATTCTTTACACACATACACCCAACAAACAAGTTATGTTTCCACAACTGAAATGCCTGTTTGGTCTGTGTAGTTCTCTCCTTTACTTTTCATTCAAGCCACTGTCATTTTTTATCTGGATTACCATGACATAACTGAATAGGTCTCCATACCTATCTTGTCATCTTTCATTCAATTCATTTTTTCACATTGATACCAGAGCAATATTTATGTGACACAGTAATCAAGGCTTTTCCAAGACAGATACCTTTCAATAGCTCTCCAATGACCTCAGGATAATGTCTAAGGCTTCCTAACATAGCTTAGAGACTTTTCCAGCCCATCACAATCAGAACCCAAGAATACATTCCAGTTAGGTGACAGACCTAGGAGGCAGGCCAATCAACCAGGCTCCCAGGGCCACACTCCTGAACCACTACCAAACTGCTTCCCATTACTGCCAGTCATCTGGAGCTCCCACATGCTGACACCAACAAACTCTATCTGCAATTAGGTCCTCAAGAAATCGTCTGCTACTGTGCCTGGGGAAATTAAAACAACCCTAGTCTGGATTCATGTTGTGCCAAGTGAAACAAAAGGTTCAAGCTGCCCTAAAAGGACAGGTACTAATGGCCAAGTCTGAATTTATGATGGTGATTGTTTATTCCGGAAGATCCTGTTGCTTTTCAGAATCACTCACCCTATGATTTAGTCCTCTCCCTTCTTTCTTGTCTCCTTTGCCCTACTCTGTCACACTGAGTAGCTTGGCAGGCCACTGGGGTCACATCTTGGTCCTTTGCTCACACTGCTTCCTCTGCTCTGAATACCCTTCCTTCCTGGCCAGTAGCTATGACTCCTGCTCAACTCTTGTCTTCCTTAATCCAACTATCATCTCCTTCAGGAAGAATTTTCTACCTTCCCCTCCAAAGCAGTGATCAGTCACCTTCCCCTGGAATCTCCCCTGCATAGATCTCTCAGGTAACTATCACGTGCTTCTGTGTTTAATAGTTAACATGGCTTACTTCATTCATCCATGTGGCCGACTCCTTTCACCCATGTGGCCACAAATATGTCCCTCATAGTAGCTATTCGAAAAATTTGGTACTCAAAGTCCACGGCTGTCAAACACAAAACAATGTGAAGAATATACTGTAACAAATTTCATATTGAAAATAATCATTCTACGGCACAATGGAGAAAGAAGATTTAGCCATTTCTTGTGTTGCCTATCTCTCGGTCTTTTGGTATCCTGGCAAGTGATCAGATAAGGACTGCTCTCTTTGCATTGTAGCATGCTGAGTAAGGAAACTAAGAAGCTACTGTGTAAGCACTTA
>CAUYLG010008944.1:0-13568 GCA_963573385.1 Cacajao melanocephalus
ATAAAGAATTCAGAAAAAACCCACATATTTACAGGTAACTCACTTTCAACAATGGCACTAAGAACATACCTTGGAAGAAGGATACCCTCTTCAATAAATGGTACTGAAAAAACTGGATAGCTATACACATAAGCTATTCAATTCATTTGAAACTAGACTTCTATCTCTCACTATATATATAAAAATCAACTCAAAATAAAAGATTGAAATACAAGACTCATAACTGTAATAATACTAGAATAAAACATAAGATAAACCCTCCTGTACATTGATCTAGCCAGAGACTTTATGGCTAAGACCACAAAATCACAAACAACAAACAAAAACTAGAAAAATGGGACCATATTGAACTACAAAGCTTCTGCACAGCAAAGGAAGCAATCATCAGTGATGAGACAGCTTATTGAATGGGAGAAAATATTTGCAAACTATTCATCTGACACTACCAGTTATACAACTAAAAGATATGAAAACCTATGTGTACACAAAGGCTCCCAGCAGCACTATTCCTGATAGCCAAATGGATTAACAACTCAAATAACCAGTGAGAATAAGGAAAAACAATACACCATGGAATACTATGCAGCCTTAAAAAAGAATGAGTTCATGTCCTTTGCAGAGACATGGATGAATCTGGAAACCATCATCCTCAGCAAACTAACACGGGAACAGAAAACCAAACGCCACATGTTCTCACTCATAAGTGGGAGTTGAGCAATGAGCACACATGGATACAGAAAGGGGAACATCACACACCAGGGCCTGTCAGGGGGTTGAGGGCAAGAAGAGGGAAAGCAGTAGGATTAATATCTAATATATGCAGAGCTTAATGAGTTGATGGGTGCAGCAAACCCCCACGGCACATGTATACCTATGTAACAAACCTGCAAGTTCTGCACATGTATCCCAGAACTTAAAGTAAAATAAAAAACATTTATCTATATATATGATTTTATAATGAAATATATTCAGCAATCAAAATTGAGCATGTAATGACACGTGGTCTAAGAGGAGTAAACTTTTCAAAAAGCTAAGAAGAAAGCAGAAGCAGAAAACCCCATACTGAAGAATTCCAATCCTAAGACATGTCCAGAAAAGGCAAATCTCTACAGACAGAGTATAAACTAATGGCAGTCTAGGGCTGGAAGAGAATAAAGAGTGACCACAAATAGCATAAAGTCTTTTTAGCGATGAACAGAAATGTGCTTAAATTAGACTGAGATTATAATTATTTTTCAATACTTTAATAATTATAATAATTATAAATTTTTTTTTGCCTGTACCCATTGGTATATCTGAATTGCCAGTGTCTTTAGCTCCAAGACTACAATGAAACATGCAATGTATATTTAAAATGTGACACTGTGGCTCATCAGGCTGTGTTTTGAGATCAGGGCTGCAGCGAGGTGCCTAAAGTCCCATAAATACATTCCAGGAGTCCAGGGAGCAGTGGCTGTTTTCAGTTATTTATAGTGTTTTTGAGTATAGCCTTTTTAGTGTGTGATCAAAATATTACATTATACACAGAAATTATCATAGTTGAAAATCTTACGATTTTTCCTGAAAGCATCAAATAGAATTTATAAAACACAAAAGGGAAAAAACACCCTATGGTGCTTATCTGCATTTCATCCTGGCCTTTGTGAAACTCTAGCCTCTCATTTGACTTTTGGTGGCATATGTGAGCATGCAGGCATGGTGTTTCAGTGGTTTGGGCTGTAATAGGGCAGTCACTAGATACAACTTTTCTGGGTTTTATTTTTTTTCCTGTGCCCAGTGGTATATTTGAGTTGCCAGTTTCTTTAGCTCCAAGACTACAATATATGGGCAAAGAAACCCAGGTTTCACCCCACTCTGTTATCACATCTTGCTTGGGTTCACGAACAGTGTACTTGCTTTCATCTACCTTTTAGAGTTTCTCCATTTTGTTTTACATGTAATGTCCAGGGATTTTAGTTTTACTTGTTGGGAAGAATAGAGACATGTTTGTCTGGTCTGTCTTCCCCAGAGCAGAAATGCTTGGTTGTGAATGAATTAAACTGAGCTATCTCTAGTTTGCCCATTATCCAAGCAGAAACACCAAGTTACTGATAATAGTCCCCATCTGAGGCTCTACTCCAGGTGGTGGCACCTCTACCTGGGCACTGGGGCCTTGGCTGCAGTGGCGGAGAGAGACGCTGCCACTCAGGTCTTGAGCTTCCCTCTAGCACAATAATGTCACTGCCCGTCGTGGGGAATATGACTAACAAAGTCTCCTGACAACCCAGAAAACCTCTCCAGAAAGACAGAAGAGAAAGAAAACAGTTTCACTGAAGAATCATTAAACTCACATTGTGATATACAAAACAGACAATCACTTAGCACATTGCAAGAAAGAAGGAAATCTCACACTTGTGCATAGCCAGGCAGTTACAACCAGTGCATGCATGTTCCCAAGATAAACAGTCACCTGTCCTCAAGGAAGAGACTTGACAGCACTGTCTTCACATGTCTCTCAAGGGTAGCCACTGTGCTTGATAACTGCATTTACAACAAGATCACTGTCTCCTAGTTTATGGCAAGAGTAGGTTAGTAAGTTAGAGTCAGGCAGTATCGGAAGTTGGGCTCCCACCCTCTTGTGGGAACTCTGTCCCTTAATGATTCTATTTTAGAGAGATGACTCCCCATCCCTTGAGAAAGATAGTCCTAGTTGGAAGCTGGTAAGAGGCTTACATAGCTTTTGAAGAGATTTCCAGACATCGCAAAGGGACAGAGAAGATACTCATAAGGACACGTTTTCTTTTAAAAATGCTCTGAAAGAAAAAGGCAGGGTTCCTTTTCCCCTTTTCACTGGGACAAATTTGTTTAGTTGGTAATTACCCTTGTATCTGCCAATGGTTCAATGACCCCCCATCTTCTACTTTCCAGTCCTACCCCTATTCAGTCACTCCCACCAGCATCTGGTATTCAGCCCTGTGTCTTCCAGCTGTCTTCCTCCTAATATTCTCAACCCTGTTTCCTTAACTCAGGGATTCCCATGCTCTGCCTGGATCCTCCCTTCCTGAACTGCCTCTTCATTGCTCTCTGCAGGCTGTGAGCTGGGACAGCCAGGGGGTCCTCTCCCTTGGATTCAGCCTCCAGGCCACAGTCCTATGCTCCTCAGATGCTTTCTAGTGTCTGGACACATTTGGGTCAATAGTGGATCTGGCTTTCTACTTGTTTGATGCCGGAGGAAGTCTGGACCTTGTTCTTTCACATACACAGAGCAAAGCTTTAAACTGATTTTGAAATTTTTTGTTATTAATTTGGGCTGAGATAAATTATTACTTTACAGTCACACAACTATCGTAGCTCAATTTTTGGTAGTTAGAATTTTAGATTATTATTTTCAGCACTGTGATTTCCCATATTTAATCAACTTATAGGAAAGGCATGATAAAGAGATGATCTCATGTTAGAATACCTTTTCTTTAATTTTTGATTTAGCTCTTTTCTCCAGCAAACCCACAATCTTCCTGTTCTAGCCACAGGGACTCCTGGCAGCCATCAGTTTTTGTTCTGGGCAACTGGAGCTGCTCCACAGATGATGAGTCTACGGCCTGTTACATGTGGAGCTCTTGCAAGCAAGTCCTGGTGACCAGAAGGTGACCCAAGGCCCCTTCTCAGGGCAGATCACTATGCCTGAAACAAAGGAAGAACCCTTCCATGGAAGGACTACTTAGCCTGAAAATTCTTTTGTTCATTCACTTTTCAAGTGCCTTTTTCCATTACAGAGCATGATAAATATTCAGACACAGAGATGCTTCCCGATATGTCCATGAGTTCAAGGATTGGACATTACTTCTCCCAGCAATTTCAAACTTGTCATGTAAGGTTTTATCATCTCCCGCCAACAGACACAAAGTCATGCTTAGGCCTTGGTGGCATAGAGGGAGGGTCTCAAAAAGTCACTCAAATACACACTCTGAGTAGTTTCAAGGTGCATTCACATTTCTCTGTCCCTTGTAGGCCAGTCCTTGGACAGACCAGGAAATCCAGAGTTTCCTATAAGAACGGGATTCCTTGGAAGAGAGTTTTACCTTGAGTCAAGAAAGAGGAATCGCGTACTTTCAAAGGAAATTGCCCATGATCTCAAGAACAGGGAAAGAAAAGCTGGGCTGATACAATGGTGCTGGTCCTGTCTTTCATCCAAAAAGCTACCACTGTCTCTAGACCCTCTCAGGATGGCAATATTTCTTGATTCCAATAACTAAAATGGGCAAAGTTGGGAGGATGCAAACTTCTTCATTTGGTGTCAGACACGTGAGAAAACATATATATGAATGACCAAAGAAAAGTATGAGAAAAGATTGAAAATCTATCCTAGGCTAGTCACGGTGTTTTGCTGGTATCCTGGGATCCACATGCATTTCAGGAAGACTGAAGTGCGCCAAGCCTGCAGGACATTGAAGAATGAATGTCTTAGTCCTAACTATGGCCTGTCCATTCAGGTTCATGTTACAGAATTGTCTTTAAAAGATGACTTGCCAAAGTTAGACATCAACAAAGAGTACTACATGCAGAATGTAGACAGAGCAATTTTGGACTCTGATGGAACACAGTAAGTTGGCCTGGTAGGGAAAGTCACAAATACCAGTGACATGCTGCTGAAACTGGCACAGTCCACACCCTGCTACCAAAGGAATGAGCACATTTGCTCCTTCTGGGTGAAAGGAAAGTGTGACGGAGAAGAGGAGGGTCCATACGGACATAAGAAGCCTACAGATCCAGATGTTCTCCTTGTTGATAAGAATATTGAAGACTGCTATCATGGAATCAATGACCCTGGAGCAGATAAGATTTTAAAGCAGGCTTCACCATGCCTCATCTGGATCCACCAGAGGGCAATGTTATCACTATACTGTATGCTGGTGATCTGGGTGATGCCATTACTGAGACAGGTCTAAATAATCATTTCTAGTTATTTGAAGATCTGCATGATCGCTGTTGTGCCGACCAGACAGTAGTGTGCTTTCATCCAGGTTTCCACAGGGCAGGCTGCAGAACTGGCTGCTGAGAAATCCTTTAGTAAGTTGATTGTCAAGGGCTGCAGACTCAGTGTAAAATGGAGAGGATCCCAAGCAGCCAGAGGAAAAGAAAAAGGACAGAACCTCAGACTGGGATCCAGCTAACGCCTATTCCAGCACTGCCAGGAACAGGAAGTCTTCCTCCTTCTGCAGCAGCAGCAGATGGATCTGCCAACTACAGCAACCTTCCCTCGTGTGCTCCACCAGCTGTGCTGAGCACTGTGTGGCCTCCAGCCCCTGGTGTGTCCTGCTGCTACCCCCAGGATTTCAGCCACCCATGTTCCATTCAATGGCACCATTGCCTTCCTTTCAAGAGGACTCCAGGATCAATCCACTGTGTTGGATCCTTTGTTGGACTCCAGGATCATCCATCTCAAGACCTCCAGAGGATGGGAGCTCGTTCCGGAAATCACAGCAGTTCCTGTCACATTTTCACCACCCTGTGGCTCTATGGAAGAAACATCACTTTAAAATCCCAATTAATGAACATTGGAGTAAATACTTTTTTCTTTCTTTATGGTTCCCAAGGCATCTGAATGTGGTCACATATGGGCAGGCAGGAAATGATAGCTGTGCTTTTTCATATGATTCAAGGGACCAATGGAGCTCAATTAAGTTGTCATTAAAGCATCTGTTTACTACTATAGCATGACTGATAAAACCTACTGCCTGTTCCTCTCACCTCTGTGGGAGACCAGTGGCTGAGTGAGTTATAGAATGTCCAGTGGAGTTAGCAGTCCAATCATATAATCGTTTTGTCTCTTTTTATGAGGGCAGAAATTGACCTGAGAGGGGAAAAAAACCTTTGAACATGTTTATGTCCATTGGGAATTTTCTATTTTATTACCTTTAAAAAGGATCACTAGTACGAACTGTTGTAGTGGTATGTGTGATTTAACTCCTTACCCTCAGAAAAACAGGTAGAAATCAGTCCCCATCACAGCCCAAATCTTTTCTTTCCTCCTCTTTTTCTCATGTATCACCAAAGAAATCTGACTCATAGTTTTACTTCTGTATATGCCAAAAAAGACAAAAATAAATGTCTTTTTACCTCTATAAGCCAGATGAAAACAGACTTCATGAAGCTCTGTATCATGAAATTAGAAATCATTATCATTTACCAGAAATGATGGAAACAATTTTCCTTAGATTTGATGAATTTCCCTAAGCTCGAAAGCTGAACACAAGCGTTTCCTGACATATCTTCAAGAACAGAAACAGCCTTAAACACATTTGAAAAACACATTGGTATAGAACCCACACACCCCTCCACAGTCTATCTTAAGAAGAGTTCCTCGGTCACACGCTAGTCCCCTGCCTCTGGCCCCAAGACGTCCATAAAGCTCCCCTCATTATCTCAGGGGAAAAAGCTCCCTGGGCATTGGAACCTCTGGGGGTGAGCTTCCCAGCGCTGGCGGTGCATCAGAGCCCCCTGGGAGCTTTAGGCCTGCCAATGCCTGGGCCCTAAGCTGGATCATCGCATCAGAATCTCTGGGATGGGACCTCAAAGCATGGTGAAACCCTCTGCAGAGAGTTCTAATCTGTACCTGGCTGTGACTCCCACTTACTGAAGTCCTCGCCTTCCTGTGGCACATTAAGATGAGGAAGGACAAAGGTGATCCCTGCCCTCAGAGCAGCTCATGATAAAGAGAATTCTGTTCTTCTAAGGCTGTGGATCTCAACCCAGACTGCATGTGAATATCACGCAGGGAGATTTTCACAAACACGATGGCCTGCCCCAGTAGAACATATTTCTTAAACCTGTTTCTCCACATTTCTTGGGATGAATGTCTCAAAACCATTTTACTTCTCCTTTGTAGATGCCAGTTTGACACGTATTTCTCTTGAACAACTTTTGTCATTAATATATACACACCAGCACCTTATTTATCACTTTTCTAACTCAGAGAGATATAGAAAAAATAAATCAACCAAAGTGTGTTTCTTTTTCCTCACTCTATAATCCATATAGAATACTTCCGTGAGATCTGGTCACCAAATGTGTGGAGATTTCTCTACATCAACAGGCAATTCTGCAGCAGACAGCGGCTGGGTGTTGTATAATTCAACTGGATTCTGACACCGTCCACCTGGAGCTTTAGGGCCCTGTCTTGGTGTGGTCACCCCACCTTCCAGGAACAGCCATGTGTCCAGCTATCCAGAAACTCTAGGAACCCCTTCATTTTGGGATTCCCTATAAGCTTCACTAAATAAGCATGATTGATTAAATCACTGGTTATTGGTGATCAACCTAACTTTCAGCCTTTCTGCCTCCTCAGAAGTTAAGGTGGGGCTAAGAAATGGTCCTATTGGAGTGAGATTGTATCCACAGGCAAGAGACTGCAACATCCAGGTGAAGAAGTGGCATTGCTTCTACATGTGGAGAGAGGATGCCTGTTCCCAGGCTGCAGCACTGATTTTGTGGTGCAAGAATTCTGCTGGCTGTATTTTCTGATTCTCTCCTGTTCCTGTCTGTTCAGTTTCACCACCAGCTCTGCAGGCGTCCCAACCCTCCTCCTCTTTTGTCTGTGTTCTGGCTGTGGTTCTCTCAATTGCCCTCCTCCCCCGATGTCATCTCACAGGGCACGTTATCATTCTGATGAGTAGTTTGAATTTGAGGTCATTTGAAGGCTTTAAATAAAACATTCTGACCACGTAATTGAGAATAGAGGAAAGCAACGTCAATTATATCACTCCAGCCTGTTAGAATGTCTCTTATCAAAAAGACCAATGAAGGCAAATGTTAGCAAGGATGTGGAGAAAAGTCCTTGTACCCTGTTCCTGGGAATGTAAAGTAGTACAGCCATTCTGAAAACAGTATGGAAGTTCTTCAAAAAACTAGAAATAAAGGTATCCTATGTAAAGAAAATGTGGTGCATATGCACCACGGAATACTATGAAGCCATAAAAAGGAATGAGATCACATCCTTTGCAGGGAATTGAAGGAGTTGGAGTTGGAAGCCATTATTTTCAGCAAACTAATGCAGGAACAGAAAACCAAATACCACATATTCTCACATTTAAGTGGGAGCTGAACAATGAAAACACATGGACACATGGTGGGCAACAACACACAGTGGGGCCTGTTGGGGTTGGGGGGAGAGAGAGCATCATGAAGAATAGCTAACGCATGCTGGGCTTAATACCTATGTGATGTGTTGATCTGTGCAGCAAACCACCATGGCATGCATTTACCTATGTAACAAACTTGCACCTGCTGCACACGCACCCCGGAAGTTGAAGTAAAATTAAAGAAAAAAAAGTATCCTATGGTCCAGCAATTCCACTTTAGAATACATTTCCAAAAGAATCCAAATTAGGATATTGTAGAGGGATCTGTCCTCCTGTGTTTATTTTGGCATTATTGGCAATAGTTAAGATATGGAAGCAATCTAAGTGTCCATCAAGAGCTGAATGAATAAAGAAAATGTGTATATACACAATGGAGTACTATTTAGCCTTTATAAAGAAGGAAATTATGCTATTTGCGGTAACTTGGATTGAACCAGAGGATATTAAGCTAAGTTAAATAAATCAGGAACAGAAAGGTCTATACTGTATGATCTCACCTAGATGTGGAATTAAAAAGATTGATCTCACAGAAACAGAGAATAGAGACAAGAAAGGTGATTACCAGAAGCTGGGTCAGTGGAAGGGTGGGATAGGGAAAAAGAAGATGTTTATGGAAGGATACAAAGCTTTAGTTAGACTGGAGGAATAAGTGATCTATTGCAAGGCACGGTGAGCACAGTGGATAATGTATTGTACATTTCAAAACTGCAAAATTAAAGTTTTAATGTTCTCACTACAAAAAAGATAAATTGATCAGTGGATGGCTATGTTAATTAGCTTGATGGAATCTTTCCATAATGTATATATATATATATATCAAAATGGTCATCACATTGTACCCCATCAATATATACAATTATTATTTGTCAATTAAAAAGAAAAGCCATAGCCTACGCTGGGTCTAGTGATATTTATCTTTGATCTTCTGCTGCCACCTGGTGACCAACTTTGGAGTGGGGCAGAAAGCAGAGGGGTGAGAAATGAAGTGACCACTTTGCCTCTGGATCCCAAATGAGAACTTAGCTCCCAGTTGTGGGCAGGAATGTATTCTTTCACTGAATTCTCCCAAATTACGGCCTGGTCCCCAACAAAATCTTTGGCACCCTCCACCAAGTCCCCCATCCACAGCAATTGATTTGCTGCGTGGCTGCTGTCAAAAGAGCTGAGACTGAAACCTGAGGTTGAAGAGCAACCTACTAGCTGGGCGGATTCTGAATTCCACAGGACTTTACTTTTGTTTAAACTCAGGGCATTTCCTTTAGTTCAAGCAGGCAGTGTTTCTAGTACTCAGTGGCAAACACCCACAGTACACACACACACACACACACACACTCTACACACACATGCACATATGCAAGCAGTGCAAGCCCCATTTTAATCTATTTGAGTGTATTTCATCCCAGGCATGATTAGTCCCATCCCCAATTCAATCTGGGTAATTTTTTTTCTTCTCAGGATAATGCATGGAAATTGACTTTCCCATATGTCGTTGGCAAGAGTACACACCACATTATATTTTTTTTTCTTATTTTTTTTGGAATGCTGTTGCTGATTGGATTGATGTGCTGGTAGCAGGTTTCATCTAATCATTGCATGAAAGCACAGATATGCCATCCACAGACTAATAAGGACTTTGTTATAGAATATATTTGCTCTTTTTAAAATAAAGCTGGTCTTCAAGTTTCTTTCTTCTTCCTTTTTTCTTCACTGTAAGGAAAGAATGTGCTGTGTTTTCATGAAGAAGAACTTCCGTTTTGCTTCCCATATTCTATTTGTCATCTTCTCCTCTCTCCTGTCACACCCCCTCCAGTTTGTCATGTGGTGTAGTCCTTTTCTGAGTTCATGCACTTCTCAGCTCACCCTGACAATGGCAGTCATGAACGCATGAACCAACCACTTCTAGCCTGTTCTCTTTTCCTTCAAAGCATAAAGAGGACATCTCATGTTTTGGCTCTCAGATTTTGTCAGCAGATAGAGCTTTACAGAGGTTGGCATTTGCATGAGATGTGTTGCCCTCTGTCCAGGGTGCAATATGGCTGGGTATCACCCATGGATGGTTGACCTTCAAGAACAATTCACTTATATAACTTTTCTGGAAGAGTGTGACCCTGGCAGCTTATGGGGACTCCGGGAATACCTTCCAGAGGGCCCTGGCCAGGGACATCTGCCTGGGTGTGAGACAGACAACCTCCCACCCTCCATGTGCCTCCTGGTCCAGGACATTGAAATCTCACCGGGCACCTTGCCCCGGGCAGAAGAGGACGGGGCTAGCCTCAGAGGGTGTGGACAGTTCCCTGGCCCCAGGGAGGACTTCAAACTTATTGCAGACAGAAACCCCTTCTTCCTCATTTTCAGTCCAATGAACAAACTTCATGGCTAGAGAAACTTTACTTCCTGTTTTTATTTATATATTAATTGTTTTTAATTTTACACAAGATACATATTTAAACAACCAGATCCTGGATTTGAAGAAGAACATATCTAAGATTTGTTCTGTTCTTTTAATTGTCACTTTAGTCCTGTGTAAGGACGGATTTGCCCTATGGGTAGCAGCTACATTTAAAAAGTTATAAAATTTTCCTTAGCTTTACATGATACATTTTTTAAAATAAAAATTTCTAATTGAACAATGTAGGCAAAGATTATTCCTCCCATCTTTTTCCTGCCCCCAACAAACCTAAAGGATCATGATGCTTTTTATATTGTCCTGGAATATAGAGATAAACGATGAGTGAGCACCCCCTGGTGGAGAAAGGGAATCTTTTCACAGAACCGGTGTTTTCTCTCACCTGTCTTCACTGGAAATCATTTAACACCAGTAACTCGATGATCATTGGAAATCAATGACTGTTGGCCATTCAGTACAAACAAGCAAGCAAACAAGCTGTTTGTACAGATACACCCGATGATTTATGTACCACAAAGGAATGAGGAACAGGAAAGCGAACAATAGAGAAAGGGATACTGGACCAGTGGCTGTGGTGGAACCATATTGCAGTTTCCACATGAGAATGTCTGCTTGGTCTGTAGAAACAGAGTTCTGGGGTAAAGCAGCAGGTGTGTTCTCAGTAGACACTCCTGTCTGCTTCTGGAACACATCAACTGTATCTTTGTCCTCCATTTCCAGTTCTGTACGTGTGTCTGTTTCACTGATTGGTCCCCAGTCAAAGTAGAATCTGATCTGTGTCACGGACAAACTCTGCCTTTCACCAAAGGCTTCCACTCATTCACTAAGTGACATGTAACACTTCACCATCAACTGCACCCCAGGACCGTCGTATCTGCCACCTTCAAATTCACAGGATTACTGCTCTTGGCCTTGACTTGGGCTCTTTCTCTGCCATAGCGGAGCCTGAAGCCTTTTCAGCTGCAGCTTCATGAAAGAGGTCCAGAGTGTGCACCAAACTAGCGAGTCAGCAGCCCCCGAGGCCACAGGTGGAGGAGGCAGCAGAGCCTTACTCCGTGTTTTTATCACCATCCCCACAACAACAGCAGCAGCAGCAGCAATCACAATTAGTATTTCTAATTGTGGTCACAATAATGATCATACTTAGAATAATAATAAATAACGTAATTGTAATTGCTGACATGTTTAGTTTATAGATTTATTATTTGCAATGTTTTATAATTTAGTTTTAGTAATATACATATTAATTGTGTTATAAATATCAGGACCCCAAAACATTCCACCTAATGAATGACTGTCACCTATGGACCTATGGCTGCCCACCTGCTAGTGCAGGTCCTCTCACCACTCCACCCCCAGAGCTTTGATCTCTCTCGTCAACCTTCTGGGACGAGGAAGGCGCTGAAGCACTCATATGATCTGATTGGGGTCTTAGCAAACAGCTTGACTTGTTAGAAATCAAAGGCTGACTTTAAGACGTACTCAGCTGTTTGGCTAACATGTGGCGGGAGAAAATTCTTCTCAGCAGATCTACTTTTGCATCTCTTGCTTTCAGAATAAAAGGTTGTTTCAGGCACAGTAGTTTGAGTTATTCTGTATTGAAAATCGTCAACTGCCTACTAATACTGAGAGGGAACGAAAATAATTTGCAGACATATTGAGCCCATTCTAAGTGCTTTCAAATTTCTCCTATGATAAGAAATGAATAATAAAAATGTTAGGCCTTGATCTCTTAAACCCAGCCTTTAGCCATTTCCCCAAATTATTCTAAATGTTTCCAAGATTTCAGAAGCATTCTCTGGTGGAGATTATTTCTAATTGTGAAGAGTACTAGAAGGATGAGAATCAAAAGGAATCTTTCTTCTATTGCAGAAGAGTCAATCTCCAGGATTTCAAAGGCCTAGGGAAGATGCTTGAGTTGTGAGGCCCATGGAGGCGCATGGATTTGGAGTCAGGCAGAGTTGATCCTGAGTCCCAGCCTAGCCCCTTAAAAGGCTGTAAGGACTTCTGAGGAGCTGTCACAAGCAGTGCTGCCTTTGGGAGCTCCTAACCTCCCACCTTTTCTCCCCTCAGTGTGGGAAAGGGGTTTGGTCAGCCAGGGGTGTCAGCAGCCCTGTCACACACCCATTGTCTACACTTAATCTGGCGGCAGGGAGGCCACAGAGTGCAGTGATTGGAACTGGGTGTGACAGTGAGAGGCAGCTGGGCCCTAGGCCGAGTAAAGTGCGTGGAATCCTGACTGCCTGCCATTAGGGATCTTTCTGCTTTTGGGAGGGAAGCGCTTGTTCCACACATGTCTCACCGAATAAGGCACAGAGCCTGATCTGTCCCATGTGGGTGTTTAACCAAGCTAGAGGAGGGCCGAGGGCCCTGGCCAGTCTGTCACCCACCACCTCTCCCACCTTCTCATCCAGAAGACTAGGAGAATCTGAAAAACAGAGGTGGTGCAGTGCCACCAGCTACAGGAGTCCAGTAAAACAGGGATAGGGCATTCTGGGAGGTCACAGCAGGCAGATCACTTGAGGCCCCTGGCCAACATGGTGAAACCTTGTCTCTGCAAAAAATACAAAAATTTGCCAGTCTTAGTGGCATGCACCTGTAGTCCCAACTACTTGGGAAGCTGAGACAGGAGAATCTCTTGAACCTGGGAGATGGAGGTTGCAGTGAGCTAAGATCACACCGATGCACTCCAGCCTGGGTGACAGAGAGAGACTCTGTCTCAAAAAACAAAAAGAGAAATGTGAACTTAAACATCCCTTAAATACTAGACTACCACTGCACCTGACTTTAACTTTTAAATGAAAAGTTCTTGTGTTTAATATAGTCAATTCTTGGCCTTGAAGATTGACTGGTTAATTTTTTTTTACACTTACTTTACTAATACTCCATCTCTTTCTTTATTGGGTTAAGGGTATGTTGCAACAAGAGTTCAAGGAGTTGAAAGTAAAATACCGTTAATTCAAAAATGAATAAATATGCTCATAGCAATGGATTTCTTATTAGTGTTCGATGAGTAGTGTGTGATCAGGAGCTGGGATAAAAGG
>CAUYLG010008945.1:0-211397 GCA_963573385.1 Cacajao melanocephalus
ACCTGGAAACCATCATTCTCAGCAAACTGATGCAAGAATAGAAAATCAAACACCACATGTTCTCACTCATAGGTGGGTGTTGAACAATGAGAACACATGGACACAGGGAAGGGAGCATCACACACTGGGGTCTGTCAGGGGGAAATAGGGGAGGGACAGTGGGGGGTGGGGAGTTGAGGAGAGATAGCATGGTGAGAAATGCCAGATATAGGTGATGGGGAGGAAGGCAGCAAATTACACTGCCATGTGTGTACCTATGCAACAATCTTGCATGTTCTTCACATGTACCCCAAAACCTAAAATGCAAAAAAAAGATATAAAAATATTTTGCACAGCTGTACAACATGCTTGTGTTTTAAGCTACATGTTATAAATAGTACACAAGCCTTTAGAAATCAAAATTTATAAAATTAAAATGTTACAATAAAGCCCATTCATTATTGAAGAAAAAAATGTTCCTTTATAAATTTAGTGTAACCTATGTGTACAGTGTTTTTAAAGCCTGAATGAGTGTACATAATTTCCTAGGCATTCACATTAACTCTCCACTCACTCATTAACTCACCCAGAGCAACTTCCAGTCCCACAAGCTTCGTGCATGGTAAGTGCCTATAAATGTGTACCATGTTTATTTTTTTTTAGACTGTATTGTTAGGAACCTTTCATATGTTTAGATATGTTTATATACAAAAATGCTAACCATTGTGTTGCAAAAGCCTACAGTATTCAGTGCAGTTACATGCTGTATAGGTTTGTAGCCTAGGAGCAATAGGCTATACCTTATATATGTGTTTGTATATATATACACTGTATATATGTAGCCATATAGTAGGCAATAGACCATTTAGATTTCTGAAGTACACTCTATCAAGTTTGCACAAAGATGACATTGCTAACGATACAATTCATAGAACATATTCCCATACTAAGTGATACGTGACCATATATGCACCCATAAAACCATCACTACCATTAAGGGAATGAACATCTCCTCACCCCCAAAAGGCGCCTACTGTCACTTTATAAGCCCTCATTCACATCCCTCTTTGTACCACTCACCCCAGAAAATAACTGAACTCCTTCCTATCATAGGTTAGATTGTGTTTTGTAAAAATTTTTATATAAACAGAATCATACAATGTGTACTCCATTTTGTCTGGCTTCTTTCATTCAGCAAAATTATTCTCAGATTAATCTGTTGTTGGATGTTTTATTTAATTTATTTTTATCCCTGAAGAGTATTCCACTGTGTGAATATACAAAAGTATGTTTATCCATTTCCCTGCCAATGAATATGTAGATCAGTTCTGGTTTTTGACTGCTGTAAATACAGTTGTCATGAATATTCATGGGCAAGTCTTTGTGCGGTCATATGTTATAATTTCTCTTGGGCAAACAACTAGGAGTAGAATGTCTGGGTCACAGGATAAATGAACGCTTCAATTTGTGAGAAACTTCAAATAGCTTTCCTAAGCAATTGTATCATTTTATATTCCCACCATCAGTGTATGAATGTTCAACTTGCTTCATAAAAAGATTACTTTTAAATTCAGGCTTCCACTGGGAAATTATTTTTACAACCAAAAGAAGGAGAGTGAATCTATTATTGATTTAGAATATGAATTCTGTTGTTGATTGGTGGAGTGTTCCATAAATGTTCATTGCATGCTGTTGTTGAATCTCTCATTCAAGTCTACAATAAGCTTACTTATTTTTAATTTTGGTTCTATCAACTATTGAGAAAGGGTCATTGTTATCTTTAACTATAAATGCTGGTTTGTCTATTTTTCTATGCAGTTTGTATTAATTTTCTATTGCTGCCATAACATTCCACATACTTTAAAGTCTTCAGAAACAACACAAATGTGTTATCTCATTTTTCTGTATATCAGTATTCCAGTTTGGCTTGGCAAGTTTTTCTGCTCTAGGTTTCACAATGTGGAAATAATGTTGTCAATCCAATAGGGCTCTTTTGGGAGATTTTAGGGGAAAAAATCACCTGAAGACTATTTAGTTTGTTGGCTAAATTTAATTCCTTGTGTTTGTAGAACTAGGTTTCGAAATTTCTTGCTGGCTTTCTGCAAAGAACTATTTTTTTGTACCCGGAGACTACCCATACTCCTTCCTATGTTTTCTAGGCTACCTCTCCTGGCAATGGTGGGTCAAATCTCTCTCATAATTTGAACCTATCCAAATTCCTTTTCTGTCTCATCTCTCAGACTGGTTTTGCAACTTTTTACACTGTTTCTAAGAGCTCACATAATTTCATTGAGCTCACCTGGATAATCCAATTATCTCCCCTTTTCCGCAGATTAATAATCTTAGTTTCTTTTATAACATTACCTATATTAGTTTTTGGTTGATTAACCAAATGTTTATTAGGCCATCTGAAGCTTTCCCACAACTCATGGATACCCTCTTTGATTGAGTTTTTTGATCTATGTTTAATGTTGAATAGTTTCTTTGCTGTGTCTTCAAGTTCACCCATCTTCGGCAATGCTAAATCTAATGTAATTTTCATCTTACAAATTCTGATTTTTATCTGTAAAAGTTAGATTTGGATCTTCTTCTATTTTCCAGGTGTTAATCTATTCTGCCATTCTTGAGTTGCTATAAAGAAATACCTGAGGCTGTGTAATTTATAAAAAAAAGAGGTTTAAACGTCTCACAGTTCTGCAGGCTGTACAGGAAGCATACTGCTGACATATGCTTCTGGTGAGGACTTCTGAAAACATAAAATTATGGCAAAAGGTAAAGCTGAGCCAGCACATTACATGGCAAGATGAGGAACAAGAGAGTGAGGAGCAGGGAAGATCCGAGACTTTTAAACAACCACATTTCATGTGAACTCAGTGATAACTCACTTATCACCAAGGGAATAGTGCTAAATCATTCATGGGGGATCTGTCCCCATAATCCAATCACCTAGCACCAGGCCCCACATCTGACAGTGGGAATCACATTTTGACATGAGATTTGAAGAGGACAAACATCCAAACTGTTATCAGTCCACGTAACATGTTCAATCTTTCCTCTACCCCAATGAGTGCTGATTATTTTTGTTTTTCTATAAGGTTACTTGAGATGTGCTCTATGCTGCAGTTAGGTTACTTGGAAAAGTTTGATACTTTTGTGTCTTGCTTAGAAAACATCAGTTCCAGAACGATGCTAACCTAGAGCTAATTATTCCTTATTACTAAAACCTTCTTCTAGACTTTGATCGCACGAATCCATGGCTGGGCTCAGCTTTAAAAAGTCTTACTTGAGATTCTCCCTATGGAACAAAGTTTCATCAAAGCCAATTTAAAAGCCTATGTAAAAGTATTCTTTCTGCACTATACACAAATAATTATGCCAAGTATAATAAAGCAAACCAGTCCTACCATTATTCGTCTTTAGTAAAAATGGGAAACTGGAGAGAGAAAAAATTATGTTTCAAAAGTATAGCAGACATGTTAGATTTCAGTCATGCCTAGCATTTTATTCAATTTTTATTATTTTCTACAGCATGGACAATATTCTAATTTTTCTTGGCTACAAATCTTCAAAATAATGGTTTCAATTTCTTTCTTCTTTTTTTTTTTTCCATTTTTCCTAATTTGGAGTCACTGAAAACCAATCTGTGTTTTCTTAAAATCCTGCAAACTGAAGCCAGACAACTTAAACTTCAGAAGAAAATAACAGCAACTTATTTACATCCAGAAGCCACTTTCACATCTGCTTACTAATGTATGGACTTCAGAGTAAGATGGCCTATATCAATTTTTCCAAAATTGTTTTTTTGCTTGTTGTTGTTTTTTTTCTCTATTCCTCCTCCCTATTTTATCTTCACAGGACATGAGACTTTACAAGTTGCTAAGGATAAGCTTTTGGGACCTACCCATCTAGGAATAAACCATCATGGCCATGAGAGATCAGATGAAACCTGAGACCAGAGACTTGTTTTCTTGTAAAATGCTTTCTCCAAGAACTTTTTTTAAATGAAAAGGGGGGAAATGTGAAAGGAAAATAGCTCTGACTCCCAAAATCACTAAGGGAAACTCAGGCTGGAAACTGCTTAGGGCAAACCTACCTCCCATTCCATTCAAAGTCACCCCTCTGCTCTCTAAGATATCTAATTGCCTCCTTAGGAAAGGCTAATCAGAAACTCAAAAGAATGTATCTGTTTGTGTATCACCTATCTGTGACCTGAAAGCTCCCTCCCTGGAAGTCTTCCTGCCTTTGCTTCAAGTGGTCTCTCCTTTTCAGACTGTACCAATGTACATTTTACATATATTGATTGATGTCTCATGTCTCCCTAAAATGTATAAAACCAAGCTTTGCCCTGACCACCTTGGGCACGTCATCAGCACTTCCTGAGGTTGTGTCCCGGGCGCATCCTCATCCTTTGCAAAATAAACTTTCTAAATTAATTGAGACCTGTCTCACATTTTGTGGGTTTAGTGTAGAATATGTTCACCAGATGTATTATTTAAGGTAAAAGTTTTCCTCCTTAAGCACTTTAAATATGTAATGCCTCTCTCTCTCCTGGCCTGTAACATTTTTATTAGGGAGTCTGCTGCCAGATGTATTGGAACTCCATGGTTATGTTATTTGCTTATTTTATTTTGCTGTTTTTAGCATCCTTTCTTTAGCCTTGACCTTTTGGAGTCTGATTATTAAATGCCTTTATGTATTTTTCTTTGGGTTAAATGTGCTTGGTGTTCTATAATCATCTTGTACTTGAATATTGGTATCTTTCTCTATGTTTGAAATGTTCTTCTATTTTTTTGAATAATTTTTCTACTCCTATCGCTTTCTCTACCTCCTGTTTAAGATGAATAATTCTCTAGATTTGCCCTTTTGAGGCTATTTTCTAAATCTTTTCATTGTGCTTCACTTTTTATTCTTTTTTGTTTTGTCTTCCCTGATTGTGTATTTTCAAATAGCCTGTCTTTAAGCTCATGACTTTTTTCTTCTCCTTGATGAATTCTGCCATTAGAGGACTCTAATGCATTCTTCATTATGACAATTTCATTTTGAGTATCAGAATATCTGCTTGATTCTTTCAAATTATTTCAATGTTTTTGTTAAGTTTATCTGAGAGAATTGTGAATTTCTCTCTGTTATTTTGAATTAATTTGAGTTTCCTCAAAACAGCTATTTTGAATTCTCTATCTGAATGGTCACATATATCTGTCTCTCTGAAATTTGTGCCTGGTGTATCATTTATTTCATCTGGTGATGTCGTGCTTTCCTGGATGGTCTTGATGCTTGTAGATATTCCTCAGTGTCTGGGCACTGAAAAGTTAGATATTTATTGTAGTCTTGTCAGTGTGGGCTTGTTTATACACATCCTTGTTGGGAAGGTTTTCCAGATATTCAAAGGGACTTGAGTGTTGTGATCTAAAATTTTGGTCACTGCATCCCTATCTGTGTTAGAGGGCACCCCAAGCCCAGTAGTGTTGTAGTTCTTGCAGATTTAGTGTTATCACCTTTATGGTCCTTGATAAGATTTGGAAAACTTCTCTGGGTTATCAGGCAGGGACTCTTGTTCTCTTCTCTTACTTTCTTGCAAACAAATAGAGTCTCCCCCTCTCTACGTTCTAAACTGCCTGGAAAAGGGTGGGTGACACTAGCACCCCCATGACCACCACCACTGGGAACTGTGCTGGGTTGACTCTAACCACTTTCTGGCTATTGCCTCTGTTCTCTCAAGGCCCTAAGGCTCTACAATCAGAAAGTGGCAAAGTCAGCCAGTTTTATGTCCCTGTCTTCGAGATGGTGAGTTACCTTCTTTCTCAGGCAGGTGGTTCAGGAGTCAGGTTCTGTAGTGGAAACCTTAGGAATCTACCTGATGTTTCTTTCTACTGTGGCTAAACTGGCACCCAGTCCATAAGACAAGGTCCTTCCTACTCTTTCCTCCCCTTTACACAGGCAGAGAAGTCTCTCCCAATGTCTACCTTCACCACAGGTCCATGGGGATTACTCTCAGGCTACCACTCATGTTCATTTAACGCCCAAAGGCTCAACAGTCAGCTTGTGGTGCATGCTGACAGACCTGGGACATACCCTTCAGGGAAATGGGATCTCCTTTGTCTCAGGGTCAGTCCAGAGATGCCATCCAAGAGCCAAGACCTGGAATCAGGGACACCAGAACCTGCTTGGTGCTCTTCCCAACTGTGGCCAAGTTGTTATTAAGCTATAAGAGAAAGTTCCCTTTATTCTTTTCTCTCTTCTTCTCAAGCATAAAGAGTCTCTTCTCATAGCCACGACATCTGTCAATATGCTGGGTCACACTTGAAGCCAGGATGTCTCAGAGTCTCACTCATTTTTTAACTAAATATATTATATTAGACATAGTCAAAGTTTACCACACAATATAACTTTATTAAGAGTAGAATTGATGAATCAATGAATACTTGATCATAGTAGTTCCCTACTGACATTTAGATTAGCAAGTAATTTATTGTAAACTAAGACCTGTCATTTTCACTAGCACAAATGTATCAAGTACTTTACTAAAGTTCTCACACTTGCCATTTTACCCCTAATGTTTCTTATAACACGTGAGCTACTTTCTTTGACTTTTTATTTATCCGTATGCCCCTAACCCCACTCTGGTTTTTGAGCCATCCGGCAATGGCCCTTAGATTGTATAGATCATTCAAAAAGTAAAAGTTCCTAGATAGGTGATTTCACTGCTATTTTGACAAAAGTGTATTCACAGCAACCACTGTTCCTTCAAAATACTCCTTGGGCATCTAATTAACTTTGCTATGTATTCTCTCTCTCATCCCAAAAATACCCTTCATAGACAGGTATAATTCCAATAACAGCACATAAGAGTTGCATTACATCACTTTTTAAAGCTATCTCTTTATAATTATTGTTCAGTGGCAATTTTTTGTGTTATTTGGAAGTTATTTATATGTATGCCGACATTTATTCTCTTCAATTTTCTGAAAAAAAATCAATTGCTCTAACAAGTATTAATAATTCATTACATAGAATAATTAAAAGAACCATCTACAGAGAAACTATGTACTTATTTGAGGAGACTGAGCACCACGTATGTTTCTTTTAATGTAATAGTGGTATTATCCCTGGATAATGACTGTTATTTAAAAAAGGTTTTGCTTATGTTTCAATATTTTTCTCAGGATTTCTTTAAAAATTAACCTTTTTTTTTTCTGGTGCTCTCTATCTATTAACTGCCTACTAGAATCAAGGCCTTAGCAATCAAGGCCTTTTCATGAGTCGTTTTTTCCAGTATCATGTAGCTTCACAGTGGAAGGCTGTGCAATCTGTAAAAAGACATACGATTGTAATCTAGATAGAATTTAAGATACCTATAGTGTGTTTTATGGCAATAATCTTTCCACTATGATTTCTCTGGGTACCCCATAGCTACAGAGACATTGGGTGGTTCTGTGAAGCCCCTTCATGAAGCACTGGTAATGCAGAGGAATGTGCTGAACAAGTGGAATTTGGGGTCCCAGTTCCTGCTTAAACAAGAATATCTTAAAGATTATATGTTTCAAATATTGCGATTCTATGCCGGGTGCCATGGCTCGTGCCTGTAATTTCAGCACTTTGAGATGCCAAGGATGGTGGTTCACCTGAGGTCAAGAGTAGTGTAAGACTACCCAGGCCAACATGGCAAAACCCCATCTCTACTAACAATACAAAAATTAACCAGGAGTGGTGACATGCCTGTAATCCCAATTACTCAAGAGGCTGAGGCAGAAGATTCTCCTGGACCCGGAAGGTGGAGGTTGCAGTGAATCAAGATCGCGTCACTGCACTCCACCCTGGGAAACAGAGCAGGACTACTTCTAAAAAAATAAATTAATTAATTAAATAAAAGAATATTTAGACTCTTGCAAGTGTTCTTTTTTTCTTCTTTTCTTTCTTTTTTTTTTTTTTTTAATGAAGTTTCGCTCTGTTTCCCAGGGTGGAGTGCAGTGGTGCGATCTTGATTCACTGCAACCTCCACCTTCTGGGTCCAGGAGAATCTTCTGCCTCAGCCTCTTGAGTGTTTTTGCTTTATTGAAATGGAGTTTCTGATCTCAGCTCACTGCAACTTCTGCCTCCTGGGTTCAAGAGATTCTCCTGCCTCAGCCTCCTGAAACTGGACCCCTTCCTTACAACTTATACAAAAATAAACTCGAGATGGATTAAAGACTTAAACATAAGACTTAAAACCATAAAAACCCTAAAAGAAAACCTAGATGATACCATTCAGGACATAAGAATGAGCATAGACTTCATGACTAAAACACCAAGAGCAATGGCAACAAAAGCCGAAATTGACATATGGGATCTAATTAAACTAAAGAGCTTCTGCCCAACAAAAGAAAGTATCATCAGAGTGAACAGGCAACCTACAGAATGGGAAAAAAAGTTTTGCCATCTATCCATCTGACAAAGGGCTAATATCCAGAATCTACAAAGAACTTAAACAAATTCACAAGAATAAACAAACCACCCCATCAAAAAGTAGGCAAAGGATATCAACAGACATTTATGTATAATGTCTTCTCAAAGAAGACATTTATGCAGCCAACAAACATATTTACAAAAGCTCATCATCCCTTGTCATTAGAGAAATGCAAATCAAAACCACAATGAGATACCATCTCATGCCAGTTAGAAAGGGTGATCATTAAAAAGTCAAGAAACAACAGATGCTGGAGAGGATGTGAAGATACAGGAATGCTTTTACACTGTTGGTTGGAGCACAAATTAGTTCAACTATGTGGAAGACTGTGTTGCGATTCCTCAAAGATCTAGAACCAGAAATACCATTTGACCCAGCAATCCCATTACTGGCTATATACTCAAAGGATTATGAATCATTCTACTATAAAGACACATGCACACATATGTTTATTGTAGTACTGTTCACAATAGCAAAGACATGAAACCAACCCCAATGCCCATCAATGAAAGATAGCACATATACACCATGGAATACTATGCAGCCATAAAAAAGCATGAGTTTATGTCCTTTGCAGGGACATGGATGAAGCTAGAAACCATCATTCTCAGCAAACTAACACAGGAAGAGAAAGCCAAACACTGCATGTTCTCACTCATAAGTGGGAGTTGAACAATGAGAATACATGGACACAGGGAGGGGTGCATCACACATCCAGGCCCTTCTAGGGGTGGATGGTTAGGGGAGGGATAGCATTAGGAGAAATACCTAATGTAGATGATGGGTTGATGGGTGCAGCAAACCACCATGGCACGTGTATACCTATGTAACAAACCTGCACGTTCTGCAAATGTATCCGGATCTTAAAGTATAATAAAAATAAATAAAAATAATATTGAGATTCTCTGCAAGTTTTCTTTTTTTGTGTTTGTTTTTTTTTGAGACAGTTTCCAATTTTGGCTCACTGAAACATCCGCCTCCTGAGTTCAAGTGATTCTCCTGCCTCAGCCTCCCAAGTAGCTGGGATTACAGGTGTGCACCACCGTGACCAGCTAATTTTGTATTGTTAGTAGATATGGGGTATTACCATGTTGTTCAGGCTTATCTGTAACTCCTGACCTCAAGTGATCCACCTGCCTCAGCCTCCCAAAGTGCTGGGATCACAGGCGTGAGCTACAGCATCCAGTCAAATTTTCATTTTAAGAAAGGTTTGCAGATCTAGAATGAAAATCTATAACTTGTATTAAAATTTAAAATAATCAAAAAGAATCATCATAAAAGAATTAAGTAAATGATTGAACATTCACCTAATGGAATTATCTATATCCATTAAAATAGTATTGGCAAAAATGGTATGAACCATCATTTTTACATCTGTAGATGCCCATAGTATATTGTTAAGTGATAAAAGTAGGATAAAACATTGTAGTATGCAGAATGCAATTCACTTGATGGTATAGTTATTATGTGTATGTGTAAATAATAAAGTTCAGAAATACATACAACAGAATGTTAATGACAGTTATCGCTATGTGGTGGCATTGTTGGTGGTTTGAATTTTCTTATTCATATTCTCTATATTACTTGATATTTATATTTCATTCAAGAAAAACATATTCATTTGAAAAAATATTATAAGCCAGGCTCAGTGACTCATGCCTGTAATCCCAGTACTTTGGGAAGCTGAGGTAGGAGGATCACTTGAAGCCAGGAGTTCAAAATCAACCTGGTCAAGATGGTGAAACCTCGTCTCTACTAAAAATATAAAACTTAGCAGGGCATTGTGGCTGGTGCCTGTAATCCTAGCTACTCAGGAGGCTGAGGCAGGAGAATCACTTGAATCTGGTGGGACGTGGAGGTTGCAGTGAGCCAGGATCATGCTACTGCACTCCAGCCTGGGCAATAGAACAAGATTCCATCTCAAAAAAAAGTGTGTATATATGTATATATATATAGATAGATAGATAGATAGATAGATAGATAGATGATATATAACAAATACAACCTCTGATACATTTTTCTAATTGCTCATTATAGTTGATTGAGGCTAATATAACATCAAGTGTTAATAAAACTGTCATTCTATGGTTGCTGTTAAAGGAGGAGTGGAAACAGAAACAGGAAAGGATTTTTCAGTGTTTTGCCAATAATCTGTCTCTTCACACCCACACCTGGCTCTCTCATTTTATATTAAAGTTCTTTTGAATAATGTCTAGAGAGCATATGAATGGCCTCTTGTCATTAACCTCCTTGCTAGAGAAGGAGTTCAAAACATGAATTTTATGCTGGTGTGGCAGAAAAATATTGTTGGCAAAGACAGTCTACCATTTTTTTTTTTCTGTAAATACTTTGTTTCTGCATTATTTAAAATTATTCTAAAAACAAATATGTATACATATGTATATTTTTATCTATTTACACATATGTATTTCTATAAATAGCTCCTACTTTTTAAATTTTATATTTTTTTCTCTATCCATACTTATGAATTCTATATAGAATTCCTACTTTCTGTTTTTTTAGCAAAAGTGAGATTTTTCTAAAAAAATCAAAATGGCTATTTCATCATGCAAATATTATTATTCCCTGGAGATGTAAAAATATTTTCAACATATTATGTCCTCTAACTTAAATTCTTACTCAATTAAATAGAAGAATATAGAAAGATCACACATTTGTAATAGTGTTTAATCTCAGAATAGTAAACTTTTATGATTTCTGTCTTGTAAGTAGAGTGACTTATATTTGCAATTATTCCTTGAGTTAAGTATTTCAAAACTGAAGGAGGTGGGTATATATTGCTAAATGTGCACAGAAAGAAATTATTCAGGATATAAGTTATCTGAATAGGTTTTTAGGGAAAAAAAGTGAGTTTCTTAGATGTTCAAAACCCTGAAACTTTGGCAAATCCTTTATGTCTTAAGCAGGTATGGCCTCTTTCTTTTGTTTTCAACCTTTTTAGGGGGAAAAGGGCATATGATTCCTTCATTGGATAAGCCCTTGTGGGTGTCAGTCTAAATATCTTGATAATCAGAGCTACTTTTGCCCTTTTAAATTTCAATCCTTTAGTCCAAAACCCAATGAACCCTTTAAAACATCTTATAATAACAATTAAGATTGTAATAATAGGAGACACAGGAGGAGCTGTGTCATTGAAAATTTAAAAGCAAATGAGAAATGTATCAAAAATCAAAATAGTTGAATCTGTCAGAGAGGTCAATAAGCAAGATCTGAAAAGCATTAGTCACTGATCTTAAAAACAGTAATTGGGGTCAGAGGTCATATTCAAAATATGACTGTGCCCTTCACCAGATTATAGAAAGTTGGAGTAGAAGAGTGATTAATGAAAGCCTATCATATCTCATTGTCTATGTGTAATGGTTAATTGTATCTGTCAACTTGACAGGGCTAAGGGATATATAGAAAACTGCTAAAACACTATTTCTGGGTATTAGTGTAAGGGTGTTTATTTCAGAGACAAATTTATAGATTGGTAGACTCAGTAAAGAAGATTACCTTCACTTATGTAGGCAGGCGTTATCCAATACGTGAAGGGACTGAATATAACAAAAAAACCCTTTGTAAATGGGCTGAGACTCACACTATTGGCTCCCCTGGTCCTCAAGCTTTTAGATTTGGATTTCATTAAACCGCTGCATTTTCTGGTTCTCCAGCTTGCAAACAGCAGATTGTGGAATATCTTGGCCTCCAAAATCATGTGAGAGAATGCCTAATGCCTATAATAAATATCTTACGGACACACACACACACACACACGATAGGTAGAGATAATAGATAGATAAATAGATAAATCTCTTAGTTCTGCTTCTCTGGAGAACCCTAATACAGTATGTAATAGAATTCTGAGGTTTGGAATTTCTGGTTTATTAAGTTGTCTTATATCAATCTTCTCAGGTTTACAGGTTTGGCTTACTTTAATACTTTATATGTATATATAAATATATATGTGTGTGTGTATATATATATATATATATATAGTCTATCAGTAAAGAATACCATGACCCCAAAACCCCAAAACACTGGTGAAATAATTCTTTCTTTTAAATATTTTCATTTTTTTTATCAAGTGACGGTGGCTGTTTAAATTTTGTTAATTATTCACTTTCACGTATTTTATACATTTTTATATCTCTTTGAAATTCTCTTTATTAATACTGTTAAACAAGAATCCTCCATAGTGTCCTTGCATTACTGACTCTAACACTTTGTACTAAATTAAAAATAGAAACAGCAGAGGTGCGAAGGTAGCTGACGAGAAGCAGCTAGTGTGCAACACTCTCACAGAGAAGAGATAGAGTGGCAAGTAAACACCAGCCCTTCAACTGGGTCATGCCAGGAGGACACACTGGGATTCATCAAGGAAGCAACATGACTCATGGAGAGCAGACAGGAGCAATACAGGTGAGCTGCCCACCCTGGATTAGTGAAGAGCCAATGGAGGCTCTCCACCATGGGGAAATAGTAAGCACTCATGGGCCCTCCGGACTGACATGCCGAGCCATGTGGAGTCTGAGCAGAGCCACCCCTCAGAACCACTTGGAGCCCAAAAGGCCCTGGATCCCTGAAAACCCTGGTGCCAGCTGCCATAGCCCTGCCAAAAAGGAAGGCCAGGCTCTCTTACCTGCCCACAGGGTAGTGGCCACATCCAGGGTGCGGAGGAGCACAGAGATTGGAGGACGTGCCTCTGCTACGTCTCACCAAGCAAAGCCCACTGGCCTGGGACCCCAGCACAGCCACCTCACCCTTGCTTGAGCACTCAGGCTAGTCACAGCTCTGCAATCCTCTGGGATGGAGCTCCCAGAGGTAAATGATAAGCACTTTTGGTGCTGCTGCAGCCCTTAACCCTACTGCCCTCAGGCTGCGGAGGGAGCTCAGAACCCAAGAACTATCATGGGGCTTAAGTACATTGCAGCTGCCTTATGGAAAAGTGGCGAGACTCTTCTCCACGTGGGTCACTGCCCCTGCTGCTCCTCAATGGCCAAAGTCTCCCAACCTGGGCCCACAGCACAACCACTGTACCACTGTCTGATCACTTCAGTTGGTGGTGGCTCTGTATTTCTCTAGGAAGAAAGTCCCAGAGACAACCCAAATGCTTTCTGCCATTGACGCGGCAGTGGTACTGCCCTTGCTGCTTTTATGACTGAATAGCATTCCATTGTGTATAATATGCCGTATTTTCTTTATCCATTCATCCACTAATGAAAACGTAGATTGATTCCATATCTTTGTTATAGTGAATAATGCTACAATAAATGTGAGAATGCAGGAATCCCTTTGATATACTGACTTATTTTTTTCTTTGAATAAATATCTAGTAATGAGATTGCTAGACTGTATGGTTGTTATATTTTAATTTTAAATAAGTCTCCATACTATTTTCCATAGTGGCAATACTAATTTACATTCCAACAAACTCCCTTCAAGAGTTGCCTTTTCACTGCATCCTCACCAGCATCTGTTATTTTTTTGTCTTTTAAATAGTAATTATTCTATCTGAGGTAAGATAATATCTCACTATGGTTTTGACTTGCGTTTCCCTGATGGTTAGTGATATTGAGTATTTTTTCATATACCTTTTAGCCATTTGTACCTATTCTTTTGAGAAATGTCCATTTGTGTCCTTTGTCTACTTTTTAATGGGATTATTTGGTGTTTTTTGTTGTTGTTGTTACTGTTGTTTGAGTTACTTGCATATTCTTCATGTTAGTCCCTTGTAGGATGAAGAGTTTTTAAATATTTTTTCCCATTCTAAGGTTTTTTATTCACTCTATTGATTGTTTTCCTCGCGTGGTAGGAGGTTTTCAGTTTAATATAGTCCCATTTATCTCATTTTGCTTTTGTTGTGTGTGCTTTTAAGGTTTTAGCCATAAAACTTTTTCCAAGACAAAATGTTTCCTCTATGTTTTCTTCCACTAGTTTTGTATTTTTGGGTCCTTTTGGTCTTATATTTATGTCTTTAATCATTCTTAAGTTGTTTTTTGAAAATGGTGAGAGATAGGAGTTCAGTCCCTTCTGCATATGCATAACCAATTTTCCCAGCACCATTTATTGAAGAAGATGTTGTTTCCCCAATGTATGTTCTCGGTGCCTTTGTCAAAACTCAGTTGGCTGTAAATATGTGGATTTATTTCTGGCTTTTTTTCCCTTCCTTTGGTCTATATGTCTGTTTTTATGCCAATACCTTGATGTTTTTGTGACTGTAGCCTTGTAGTATATTTTGATGTCTGATGGTGATGCTTCTAGCTTTGTTCGTTTTGCTCAGAATCACTTTGGCTATTTGTACTTTTTTTGGTTCTCTATGAATTTTAGGATTTTTTTTCTATTTCTGTAAAAAATAACATTGGTATTTTGATACGGAATGCATTGAATGTGTAGATAGCTTTGAACAATATGATTATTTTAGCAATATTAATTCTTCCGATTCATGAACATGGGATGTCTTTCTACTTATTTGTGTACTCTTCACAAACAATTGTATTAGTAATAAGATTATAATATTATTCAGCAGTGTTGCACAATTTTCCTCTTACAAATCTTTCAGATTGTTAATTAAATTTATTCCAAGTGTTTTAATTTTTGTAGATATTGTAAATGGGATTGCCTTCTTGATTTCTTTCTCAGCTAGTTCATTATTGATGTATAGAAACACTGTGATAGAATACTTTTTAAATTACATTTCATCATCCCTTATAGCCTTTAAGATATTCCTCTTTTATTATTATATTATTACTATTTTGTTACTTAATCTAGAGATTAAAACCCAAACATACAAATTTGTTTATGTATTGTCTAAAGATCCTTTCCTGTTTCAATGGCAGAGTTTACTAGTCACAACAGAGGCTTTATGGCCTGCAAACCTAAAATAGTTACTATCTGACTGTTAAAGGATGAAAAGTCTTTCTTGCTCTCTATTTATATGTTGACGCCACAATTTTCAGTACCTTAGAATACGACTGTATTTGCAAATATAGCCTCAAGTGGTGAGGAAGTTACAATGAGGATAATTAGGTAGGCTCTAATCCAACCTAACTGGTGTTCTTAGAGAAAATATAGACACATGGAGAGACACCAGGATGTATACTCACAGAAGAAAAATCATGTGAGTACAGTTAGAAAGTGGTCATCTGAAAGCCAAGTAAAAAGAACTTAGGAGAAACCAAACCTGCTATTTCTTGAACAATGGATTATTGGACTTCTTGCTTTCAGAAGTGTGCTGAACTACATTTCTGTTGTTTAAGTCACCAAGTCTATGGGATTTTGTTATGGCAGCCTGAGAGAATGAATAAACCAGCTTTATATAGCAATAACATTTGCTTACCTATATTCTAGAGGGAGGTTCTTGTGCTTATTAGCTTAACGCTTAGCTTTCCTGATGTTTCTGCTGAATATCAAGGGTATTAATAAGGTTTTTCCAGTAAGCCTAGTCTGGAACTCGAATTTCTTTAAGAATTATGCAACCTGTAGTTCCTCTGTTTCACTCCTAACTCTGTAGCAGCCATTCTTTGTTAAGGACTTGTGGACTCTACCCTGTGAATATGCAGTCTAGCTCTCTGTCAAAGAATTGTAAGGATCTCATATATTTCAGGTTCCCTATCTCACACAACAAACAAGAGTAAACTCCAGCTGGATTAAGGACTTAAACATAAGTTAGGAAACTGTAAAACTACTATGAGAAAACACAGGGGGAAAGCTCCATGACATTAGTCTTGGCAATGATATTAGATATGACTCCCAAATCACAGGCTACAGAAGCACAGATGGACAAATGTAGTTACATCAAACTAAAATGCATTTGCATGGTAAAATAACCAACTGATGGAGTAAAGCGTCAACTTACTGAATGGGAGTAAATATTTGCAAATCATATATCTGATAAGGGGTTAATATCTAAAATATAAATAAAAACAACTCAAGAAAATAAATAACTCAGTTTTTTAAATGGCCAAGCAACCAAAAAAGACATTTTTCAAGAGAAAACATGCAATGGCCAGCAGGTATACGAGAAGCTGCTCAACTTCATTAATTATCAGGGAAATGCAAATCAAAGCACAATGAAATATTGCCTCATACCTATTGAAATGGATGGTATCAAAAAGACAAAGGTAACAAGCATTGGCAAGAGTGTATAGAAAAGGGAGCTCTTGTAAACTCAGTGGGAATGTAAATTGGTGCAGTCATTATGAAAACAGTATGAAGCTTCCTCAAAAAAAGTAATACAAATAAAAATAGAACTACTATATGATTCAGCAATCCCACTTCTGTGTACATAATCAAAGGAAAAGAAAGCAGTATGTGGAAAAAAATATCTGCACTCCCATGTTTATTTCAACATTATCTGCAGTAGTCAAGGTATGAAATCAACCTGTGTCCATCAACAGATGAAGGAATAAGGAAAATGTGATATGTATTCAAAACAGAATACTCTTCAGCCTTAAAAGAAAAGCAAATGGCAGCATTTGTGACATAAATGAACCTTTAGGACATTATATTAAGAGAAAGAAACCTGGCACAAAAAGACAAGTACTGAATAATCTCACTTGCGTTAGAATCTAAACAGCAACAAATTGAACTCACAGAAGTAGAGAATAGAATGGTGTTTATTGGAGGATGAGGTACAAGGGATTGGGGAGATATTGGTCAAATAATACAAAACTTCAGTTACATAAGAGAAATAATTTCAAGAGATCTATTGTACAACATGGTGACTGTAGTTAATAGCTATATGTTTTATTTTGAAAAGCTCTGAGAGTAGATTTTAAGTGTTCTCACCACAGAAATATGGTATGTGAGGTGATATATATGTTTATTAGCTCAACTGAGCCATTATGCAATGTGTACATATTTCAAAATATTATATTGTCTTTGAAAAATATATTCATTTTTAATTTGCCAATTAAAAAAAATAATATGAGCTAAAACTATAAAATATATAAAACCTATAAGAAAATATGGGGCAAATCTTTACGACATTAGATTTGATGGTGATTTTTTTTGGTTTGACACCAAAAACACAGGCTTCAATAAAATATATATACATTTTTTGGACTTCATCAAAATTAAAAACTTATTTGCACTCTAGTACACTATCAAACAAATGAGAAAGCAACTCAAAATAAAAGAAAATATTTGCAAGTCATATGTATGATATGGGATTGGTTTCCAGAATACATTAAAAACTCCTACAACTCAACAAAAAAGAATACAATTCCATTGAAAATGGACAAAAGGCTTAAATAGATTATTTTCCAAAGAAAAATGCAAGTATTCAGTATATACAAAAATTCCCAACATCATTAGTCATTAAGAAAATAAAAGGAAAATGACATGTTACTTTACACCCATTATAATGGTTATTATCAATACAAAATAAAACTGAACTAATAAAAAAGTTGTTAAACATGTGTAGTAAGTGAAACCCTAGTACATTGCTGATGAGAATGTAAAATGATGTAGCAACTGTTGAAAACCTCTAGTGGTTACTGAAAAAATTCAACATAGACCTACTATATATCCAGAAATTTCACTTCTATATGTAGCCAAAAGAATTGAAAAGAAGTACTTGAACAGATATTTGTATATCAATGTTCACAGCATTATTATTTGCAATTGCCAAAAAGTGGAAATAACCTAAGTGTCTATATATGGATGAATGAATTATTAATATGTGATATATACATCCAATGAACTATTCTTTAGCCTTAAAATGAAATAAAGTTCTGATGCATATTAAAACATGGCTGACTTTTGAAAATATTATGCTAAGTAAAATAAGTCAGACACAAAAGGGAAAATATTGTATGATTTCAGTTATGTGAGATACCTAGAGTAGTCAAATTCATAGAGACAGAAAACAAAGAGTTGTGTTATAGGGTCTGCGTGGAGGGCAACATTGGGAATCATTGTTTAGTGGGTACAGGGTTTTAGCTTTGAAGGATGAAAAGGTCTGGAGATGAATAGTAATGATAGTTGCACAAGAACATGAATATTCTTAATTCCAGTAAACTGTATGCTTAAAAATGGTAAATTTTACGTTATGTGTATTTTACCACCATAATAGCTGATACAGTAGAAATAAAACATAATGAATGTGGAAATATCCCAAAAGGAATGAGAAAAAATATTGAGTGAAATGGCTTTGGGATTTAGAACGTAGGAATAGAACATAGAATAGAGTTATGATAAAATGAAAAAAAAGAACCATTTTTTTTTGCAATTGTCAAAAAGTGAAAATAACCCACATGTCTATATTTGGAGGAATAACTTACCAATATGTGATACATACATCTAATGAACTATTCTTTAGCCTTAAAATCAAATTCTGATGCATATTACAACATGGATGACTTTTGAAAATATTATGCTAAGTAAAATAAGTCAGACACAAAAGGGAAAATATTACAAGAATTGGTATGAAGAAAATTAGTAGATTAGAAAGATCATATCAATCAGGTTATACGCAAAAGAGAAGTTATTGTTGAGCATGAGGGGAGCAGGAATGGAACTTGGATATGCACTTGGAAAATCGACTGGTGTGGGAAATAGTTTTTAACAAATTCTGTAACGAATTTTTAGAACTATTAATACGCATATTTTAATTTGCACACTTCCACAGTAACATGGCATGGTTAGTTTATTACAAAGCAGCAGAAAAGTTTTAGATAATTCTTTCTCAAAATCTGAGCATGCGCTGTGCAAAAAGTCAGTTTTCATTTCAATAATCCAGTACTCCAGCAGAGGGACATCTTGAGTTAAAAATTAACAAAGCGGCCCTGGAAGCAAAAGAGGAAGAAGGAATCTATTTCTTCCCACTCAACTGGCGTGATTATACTACAGTGACAAAAAAAAATGCATTTTATTAAAATTCTTAATGTACTTAATATGGTCTATGGCCAATAATGTCTACCTTTTTGAAGTATAAATTAACCCTTGGAACTTATTAGCTACAGAACAGTAACATTATTGGAACCTGGATATAAAAATTTAGCTCTTTTAATTATGCTGTTCAGATCAAACATATATTAAGTCCCTTGTTCACCATCTTTGTTGTTTTGCCTCCTATTATTCTGTACTATTTATAGCTTAGTTTCCTCTTATAAACAGTCCCAAATTAAACAAACAGCAGCATTTGATAATACATTACACATGTAAACCTTTGGTCTTTCTCAATATCGTCATTCAAATTTTAGGTTTCTTTTAATTTAAAAACCACATAAAATAGAAGCTTTAAATTAAAACTCTACATGTTTTGAATACTAGTTACATTATTTTATTATTTTTAATCAATAGTGTCTTTGTGATTTTTACAATAGACATTGTATGAATGAATAAAACTAGCAATTACTCTGATACAAAGTTGTACTCCCGACAGAAACATGTTTTATAAAATAGCCAGTTAACAGGAATTTATAAAACCAAATTATGTCTTCTCACTTTTGGTTTAGACAATAGATACAAGAATTAACATTTTCAGCTTTGATCATTTTCACCAGCCAGTCTTTGGACATCATTTCTTTAACTTAGCAAATAGTGTTGATTGACTAATTATGTTTCAGGCACCTATGGTCTAGGTTCTAGGAACATACCTGTAATTTAAATAAAAAAACTCTCTGTCCTAATGGACGTCACATTTTTCTCCTCAACCTCAAAATTGTTACTTTCAGGTACTTCTGAAAGGGGATAAAAAGGGACAAAATTAAGATTGTCTCTTTCATGACCTTATCTCATCTAGTTTTGCTTCTCTCTTTTATACTATTTTATCTTTGTTTTCTTCATTTCAATCAATTCTTCAACTTCATCTATAAATAAATTTAGACCTCTTCAGACTGTAAATTTTGGAGGGAATTTATCCCTAATTCTCCTATATTCTAATCTAATCTTTTACTTACTTTTACTTTGTATCATTTAGGGTGCTTTTGTCCACAAAACAGCAACCCAATTCAGAATGACTTAAATAAGAATGAAATTTACTAAGTTACAAAAGTAAGGAGTCAGGGTAGCCTCAAGGCCCTGGCTCCAATTCTCTGTGATTTTTTACAACCTGTATTTTTTTCATATATTGGATTTACCCTCAGGCTTCTAACGATAGGATTGAAATAGCTCAAGGTGTCAATTTCTGACTTGGTGAAATCCAAAGGAAGAAAAGTATGTTTTTTTGTAGTATCATGCTGACCTTCCTGAGAAGGAACTCAGCAGCGTTCTCATATCACGTTGACAAGATCTGGGCCACATGCCCATTTCTTAACTTATTACTGGCAAAATAAATAAGATTTTATTACTATAACTGGTTTAGACTAATAGTTCTGAGTGGTATCAGTTATGACAACTGCAACATCTCAGGTAAGTTTCTCTTAGATCATTTTTGGTCTACTTCAGTTTACATTGTTGGATGATGTTAACCCCTATGGTCCATTGTTGGCTGTTAAATGTAAGAAACGCATCACATAAAATCCATTATTTTTATATTACTTAAAACATCCAGATAGAGTGATTTCTGTATTTTGGTATATAGATTTTTTTTAGTTGAAGTTTGTTTTCACTATTTGAGTGTCAATATTGATGTCGACTGCAAGGTTCACAGAAAATTGATTTCAGACTAAATTAGCGTAGTTTTTTTTTTTTCATCTTTTAAGAAACTGACTATTCTGTAACAATTATTATTATCGCTATTTTTGTTATTAAAATTATTGATACAGGAGTACAAAAAGAATAACAAAAATGTGATTTGTTTCTGTAAAAATATTAAGTTGTCATTTTACATGGATTCTTTCTCATTTATACCTAAGCATCATGGACTACCCTTACTATCATTATTTTATACTTATACTTTTATTTATTTATTTTATTTTTTTCGGAGACAGCGCTTTAGTCTGTCGTCCAGGCTGGAGTGAAGTGATGCTATCTCCACTTACTGCAACCTCCGCCTCCGGGGTTCAAGTGATTCTCCTACCTCAGCCCTCAACTTCTAGAGTAGCTGGGATTACAGGCACGTGCCACTACACCAGACTAATTTTTTTTTTTCAGTAGAGATGAGGTTTTGCCATGTTGGCCAGGTTGGTCTCGAACTCCTGGCCCCATGTGATCCAACAGCCTCAGCTCTCAAAGTGATGGGATTACAGGCGTGATCCCAGGTGTATCCCACCGCACCTGGCACTTACACGTCTCCACCAGCATATTGACACTATAACTGGACTGTAAGAATCTTTAAAAAATGATATAACAGGGCTGGTCACGGTGGCTCATACTTGTAATCCCAGCACTTTGGGAGGCTGAAGCGGGCAGATCACTTGAGGTCAGGAGTTCGAGACCAGCCTGGCCAACAAGGTGAAACCGTGTCTCTATGGAAAAAAAAAATTCAAAAAAAATTAGCTGGGCGTGGTGGCACGGTCCTATAATCCCAGCCACTCCGGAGGCTTAGGCACAAGAATTGCTTGAACCCAGGAGGCAGAGGTTGCAGTGAGCTGAGACCATGCCACTGCACTCCAGGCTGAGCAACAGAGCAAGACTCTGTCTTTAAAAAAAAAAAGTAATATAACATACCCAAGAAAGTCTGAAAGTTGCATGAGCATTATGGGATTAATGAAACCACAAAATACAGTCTATATATTGTGGTTCATAGGCAATGAAGTACAGTGATTTCCTGAAAAGTGAGTTTTGGAGGCAAATACCTGCACTTTGAAGCCTGACACAACTTCACAGCATATGACCGTGCTTATTACTTCACTTTTGTAATACTCAGTTTATTTGTACATAAACTGAGGCTATTAGAATTATACTTTATCTCGTTGTTTTTAGCATTGAAATAATACACCTACATCTAAAATACTAACCACCGTATATAAGATGTAATAAACTCTCAATACATGGCAATGTTATTAATATGTACCAACTGTTGATTTTATAGATGTTGTCTAGTCAGTGATTATTTGTCTATGCTATATGCTTACTTGGCAAACACAATAATGGTCCATCAAAGATGTTTGAATTCTTGAAATTTTTAAATGCATTATATTGCATGGTAAAGGGGAATTAAGGTGGTAGCTGAAATAAAGGTTGTTAATCAGCTGACCTTACAATAGAGTGCTTATCCTGAATTACTCAGGTGGCCCCAGTATAGTAACAAGGATCTTAAAATGTGGAAAAGGGAGGCAGAAGAGGAGGTCAGAATGATGCAATGTAAGAAGAACTCTTGCTGACTTTAAAGATAGAAGTAAGACAACTACAAGCCCAAGGAGTATGGGTGGCCTCTAGAATATGGAAATGGCAAGAAAAATGATGCTTCCAGAGAATTCTTCAGAAACAAATGCAGCCTTGTGGAAACCTTCATTTCAGTCCAGGGAGGACAATTTTAGGTTTCTAAACTATAAAACTGTAAGATTTAAAAATCATATTGTTTTATGTTGCTAAATATTTGGTAATTTATAACAGCAGCCATAGGAAACTAAAATACCTGCCAAAAATGTTTAACGTATATTTGTGATACTTCTACAACATAAGGTATATTAAAAGTAGTTAACGTCCATGAAAATATTAACGTTA
Organism: Cacajao melanocephalus; assembly: GCA_963573385.1. Classification (NCBI taxonomy): domain Eukaryota; kingdom Metazoa; phylum Chordata; class Mammalia; order Primates; family Pitheciidae; genus Cacajao; species Cacajao melanocephalus. The sequence continues at coordinate 22,979 of CAUYLG010008945.1, forward strand.
AATTGCTAACACTTCCCACGTTCATTAATTAATTTATTTAATAAATAATTATTGAGTCCTTACTCTTTGCCAGGTATTGTGCTACGTTCTAAAGATATAGCGTTGATCAAAATAAGTCACAATTTTGTCACTCATGAACTTTATTTTTCTACGTAAAATTAGCAAGGTTTGCTGATATATTGGATATAGGGAGTAAGAAAGACAAAAGTATTTATGGATGACTCCTAAATTTCTGGTTTTCAAAACTGGATAGAAAGATGCCATTCATTGAGACTGGACTTACTAGGTGAAGACTAAGTCACATATTGCATTAAATATGGTGAATTAAAGTGACTTTGAGACAGTCAAGTGGTGATTTTCTGTGAGAGCTAGATAAACGTAACTGGTATCACCAGAGGTCTGGGCTTTAGATAAGAAAAAATAAGAATAGAAGGCATAGGTATGATTAAGCTCCCCTAAGGAGAGAGTATGGTATGAGCAACAAGAGTACTTGGAACTGAGTCTTGAGGAATTCCAAGTGTAGAAGAAAGAAAACAAAATAACTTTATGTCATGAAATTAAGAAAATAGAAACTGAAATATGATATTGGTAAACTTCATCAATGTCATGGCTGATGTTAGTGTGAGCCATCCAGGTGTAGTGATTAGGACAGAATCCAAATTGGAGTGAGTGAGGAGTCAGGGTTGAAGTAATGAAATTACAGTGTAGACAACACTTTCAAGAAGTATGTCTGTAAAGTGAAAAGAAGGAGAATCAGCAAGAGAGCTCAACAAACATATAGGTCAAGGGAGAAATGTATTTTAAATAAGAGAGACTAGAGCATATTTTAAATGGCAGTAAGAGAGATCCACTTGAAAAATAATGCTTGACTATATAGGAAAACTAATGAGTAATTGATCATTAGTTTGAGACAGTGATAAGGAATAAGATTCAAAGCATGTGGTGTTTGAGGGGAGAGTGATATATCCAACAACATAACCAGGGGGTAGAAGAAGAACGTAGCTGTAGATGGTTTTATATGCTTTATATGGTTTTCAGTCAGAGCAGCCAGAAGAGGATATGGAGACAAGGCTCAGGAAAAATGCAGAAAAAGATTTATTACACTCATAGGTCCTAGAGAAGGCAGACAAGACATGCCACAGAAAGCCACATGGGAGAGCCACCAGGGTCGTCAGGAAGTAGAAGACAAGAGCAAGGGGACAGCATCAGACCAGAGCCTTTATTGAAGTTTCCAAGGGAAAAGCAAGGCAAGGCAGGGATATCAGTTTAGGACTGGCTGGTTTGAATAATTTTGGTGGGCTTTAAGCTATAGAGGTGGTCCTTAGTCTCCTGGCCCTGTAATGATTAGGCCAGAGGAATGCTGTCTCCTGGAGTGTACGGTCAGAAAGAGGAGGCATGGCTTTGGGTTGGTTAGTTTGCATATCAAAGACATGCTTCCAGTTGGGCCCTTCATTACTTCCAAGAATTGGTTAGTCCTAGGAAGGGCCATCTTTCCTCAGCTCATAAGGTTTTTTAAGGCGTCCAAACATTATAATATTTGGATATATCATAATATATGGAAAAGTAATGTATTCACAATACACAGGCATTAGATTTAGCAGCCTGAAGTAGAAGATTTTTTTTTTCTTTGAAGTGGCAGATAAACAGAGCATATAGGGGAGGAGAGAGAATCACAGATTTGAGGACAAAAGAAACTTAGACTATTAGGTATCTAATCTTAGTGAGAAGATAAGTATTGATTGCCAGACACATTCTAAACTGATTTACATGCATTATGTCACTTCATCCTCACAAGGACACTTGGAGATAGGTTCTCTTACTATCTCCACTGTATAAATGAGGAAACAATCATAATAAAGTTATGGTATGTTTATTAGTGTATGCCTTGCAAATCTTAAGCATTCATTTAAATAGGTGTTTCATCCTTTATTCTGAAGGTTTAAACACAATCTTTTTCATTTTAAACTGATGTATAACATGTGAGACAGAATAGTCGTAGGCAGAGTTTATCACGTGCACAGTACAAACATGAACAGAACACAAAGATAAGCCTAGAACTATCTATTTACATTAACATTTGTGAATACAAAAGGAAAACTGAGGAAAAATTCGAAAAATTTTCAACCAACTCACTGCTCTAAATAACCAATAGACTTTGGCAATTAACTAACAAACTTTACATGGACAAACTCAGGAATACTTCTCAACTGGCCAAGAATTTAATATTACTTGTTCAGAGTTGCTACCCTCAACAAGTACTATTAAATAATCCAAAATAACAACACTGTCAGATAAAACTGAATGTTAAGGGTAGATAATTAAACCTTTTATAAAACCAATTACTTAAAAATTCAACTTATGTCTTCCACTCTCAGGTAAACAATAAACAAAATAAACAAGTACCTACAAAGATGGAGACACCTAACATCCTTTTTTTTCAGGTACTCAAGGCACATATGTGAAAAAGTATAATTTTGATTATACACGAGAAACAACTGATGAACTCATTGTAGCACTCCTAACTGCCATTCTTTTCTTACTCTCCTGGTATAGAAAACAGTGACATATTTTGATAAAGACTTCTGTACTTTTCATTTTTATCTCTTATACGCCACTCTCTAAAAGCTCTCTCATTAAGCATAATGAATCTACAGTAAGCCTCTGTTCACTTTTTCTTACAGAAAAAAATAATGAATATATCAAACACTAATATTCAGAGTAATTATGATGCTTTAGTAATGAGATAGGATGTCAATGTTACGCCTGAGAAAATATGTAAAATTTCGCACCAGTAGTCCTTGTTAGATCTGTATCAACTTCTAGTGTAGGGCACGATTTTGTCAGAGATTTGCAACTTTTCACTTTGGACACTATATTAGTCAGGGTTCTCTAGAGGGACAGGAGTAACAGGATAAATATGTATACGAAAGGGAGTTTATTAAGGAGTATCGACTCACCTGCACAAGGTGAAGTCCCACAATAGGCCACCTGCAAGCTGAGGAGCAAGGAAGCCAGTCCGAGCCAGTCTGATTTCCAAAACTTCAAAAGTGGGACAGCCATCAGTGCAGCCTTCAGTCTATGGTCAAAGGCATAACAGCCCCTCGCAAACCACTGTAAGTCCAAGAGTCCAAAAGCTAAAGAACTTGGAGTCTGATGTTCCAGGGCAGGAAGCAATCAGCACAGGAGAGAGATGAAACCTGGAAGACTCAAGGAGTCTCCCCATTCCACTTTCTTCTTCCTGCATTATTCTAGCCACACTGGCAGCTGATTAGATGGTACCCACCCAAATTAAGGATGAGTCAGCCTCTCCCAGTCCACTTACTCAAATGTTAATCTCCTTTGACAACACCCTTGCAGACATACCCAGGAACAGTACTTTGTATGCTTCAATCCAATCAAGTTGACACTCAATATTAACCATCCCAAGTCCACCCCTTGTAAGGTCATAATTACACCTAACATAGTACAGCTATCTTTTGTACAATCAGAAGCACACTAATCCTTAGCCTGAATGCTATCACGGCAACATTGAATTTGCTGTGTCATATGTCCCAACTGGCAGAGGAGCTTGCACAGCAACCTGGACCTTTTGCAGAGCCCGCTCCTGTTCTAGACTCCACTCAAAACTGGCAGCTCTTTGGGTCACTCAATAAACGGGCTGAAGGAATATGTTGCCTCCAAACATGTGAGGAATATATTGTCTCCAAAATGCCAATAGGCCAACTAGGAGTTATGCCTCTTTCTTGGTCATAGGAGTGGCCAAATACAGCAACTTATCCTTCACCTTACAAGGAATATCTTGACAGGCCCCATACCACTGTACCCCTAGAAATTTCACCGACATAGAAGGTCACTGAATTTTTGTTGGATTTATTTCCCATCCTCTGGCACTCTAGTGTCTCACCCATAAGTCCAGTGTGTTTGCTACTTCTTGCTCACTGAATCCAATCTGCATAATGTCAGCAATGTAATGGACCAGTGTGATCACTTGTGGAAGGGAAAAGCAATCACTATCTCTGCAAACAAGATTATGGCACAAAGCCAGAGAGTTGATATACCCCTGAGGTAGGACAGTGAAGGTATATTGCTGGCCTTGCCAGCTGAGGACAAATTGCTTCTGGTGGGCCTTATGAACAAGAACAGAGAAAAAGGCAGTTTCCAAATCAATAGCTGCATACCAGTTACAAGGAGATGTGGATCGCCTGAGGTCAGGAGTTTGAGACCAGCCTGGCCAACATGGCCAAACCTTGTCTCTACTAACAATATAAAAGTTAGCTGGGCATAGTGGCAGGTGCCTATAATCCCGGCTACTCCAGAGGCTGAGGCAGGAGATTTATTTAAATCCTGAGGGATGAAGGTTGCAGTGAGCCAAGATCACACCATTTCACTCCAGCCTGGGAGACAGAGTGAGATTCCAATTCAAAAAAAAAAAAAAAAAAGATGCAGATGTTTCCCTCACAAATCTATACTGGTGGAGGGTATGACTTCTGGACTCTCGCAGCTGGAAGTGAGATTGGAAGCTAGCATTGAATATCCCTTAGCCTTTGGATTCCTTCCTCTACATTAAACCAAGGGAGATCAGCCATTTCCAGCTGCTCACAGTAGGCCACCTTTTGCTACATATTTTAGCTAACCAAGCAAATAAACTATTAGAGCCTTTGTGTGTGTGTGTGTGTGAGACAGAGTCTTGCTCTGTCACTCATACTGGAGTGCAGTTGTGCGATCTTGGCTCACTGCAATCTCCACCTCCGTGGTTCAAGAAATTCTCCTGCCTCAGCCTCCTGAGTAGCTGAGACTACAGGCACACAACCACGCCCAGCTAATTTTTGTATTTTTGGTAGAGACAGGGCTTCACCATGTTGGCCAGGATGGTCTCGATCTCATCTCTTGATTACAGGCGTGAACCATGGCCCCTGGCCAAGCTTTTTTTTTTAACTCCTAAGCTGCAACATTAAATGCAAGATCTCTGCTTAGTGGGCCCATGTCAATAAATTCAGGCTGATCCAACTTTATGTTCCTTCCATCATTAACCCACACAACCTTAATAGCCATTCCCGTGCCTGTTCTCTGGATTTCTGCTTATATAAATTAGAAAACTCAGTTTTTTTGGAGTGTAGTATACCTCCTCATGGGTCACACTCTGAACCTCACCTGTAGGGTCCTGCTGAGACTTGGGTCTAGTTACAGATCTAGAAGCAAACAGGGGTATTGAAGGTGAGTCCTGAGGAGAATCAGCATTGTCTTGCCTGGCAATTGCCTCAGGGGAGACCACCATTGTTGCCTTAGGCAGTGCATGGCTAATCTCCTCAGACAAAGGTGGAAAAGTTGATGGCAGTGTGAGTGAGGGAAGTGATGTTGTCATCACTGAGGTTGGGAGGATATTTCCACTGACAAAAAGGACTCATCAGAATTTAGGAGCTCAGTGCCTCCAGCATCATCAGTGTCTTCCCATATGTCCCCATTCCAAATAGCTGGGTCCCATCCTTTTCCAATCAATGCCCTTACTTTAACAGTAGACAACTGGCAAGGCTGTGCATACACCTTTCCTTGTAGGTCAGCCACTTGCATGATAAGAGTTTGTGTCTGATTTTTCACAACTTCAGCTCTTCCTCTACAGGAGCTAAAACTCTCACTAAGGGCAATCTTAAAATATCTGAGGCTCAGTATGTGCTTCCGGAGCTGGGAGATAGAATTACTGGGTTCATCATTTTCTTTCATCACATTTTCCAGTGAACTTAGTAGCACTCAATCAATGTTATTATAATTTTTGGTTTTCCACATATGGTCAAAGGTATTATGTGTAGAGTCACTAAACTCCTTGCCTGTTAAGAGCAATGAATCAGGAATATGAAATGCATTTATTTTTCATAACTCTCTAAATAGTTCATATCATGGACTATTGATGTTCTTCATACAATTAGAAGTATAGTCCTTAGCACTTTGGAGTTTAATCATATTAAGCAGCCAACTCCAGAAACCTCAAAACCAGCTAACTGATTCCTTCCTTAAAATTATGTTCTTTTAGGACTACTTCTGGTACCAAGATTGTATTAGTTAGGATTCTCTAAAAGGACAGAATGGATAGCGTAGATTTATATATGAAGAAGTTTATTAAGGAGTATTGACTCACAAAATCAAAGGTGAAGTCCCATAATAGGCCATCTGCAAGCTGAGGAGCAAAAAAGCCAGACTTCATGGGAGCATTATTGTACACATTTTTCTATGAACATTTATTTTCATTTCTCTTGGGTACATAATTAAAAGTAGAATGACAGACCACAGGAAGACATTCTCAGTGGAGCATTATCCATATTACCCAAAAGGTGAAAGCAACTCAAATGTTTGTCAGTGTATTAGTAGGTAAATGAATGTGCTAAATAGACAATGCAATATTATTCACACATAAAATAGTAATGAAACACTGATTCAAGCTACAGCATAGATGAAACGTGTTAAATGAAACATTAATTTAAGTGAAAGAAGTCAGGCAAAAAAGGCCACACTTGTATGATTCCATTTATATACGATGTCTACAAATAGGTAAATTCATAGAGACATAACTTAGTAATGGCTAGAGGCTGCGAGAGAGTCAATGGATAATGCCTCCTAACTGGTATGGATTTTACTTTTGGAATGATGAAAATGTTGTGGAAATAGTGGTGATGGTACAACTCTGTGAGTGTACTAAAAATCACTGAAGTATGCACTTTAAATGAATAAATGTTATGGTATCTGAGTTATATCTCAATAATGCTATTAAAAAAACATGAAGGACAGTTATCTTTATTCTGTTCCTCCCAGAATTACTCTAAACATTTGGCATTTATGCTTTCAGTCTTTTGTTGTTTTGTATGTACTTTTAAAAAATCCATACATAGGCTGGGCACTCATGCCTGTAATCCCAGCACTTTGGGAGGCTGAGGTGGGCAGATTGCAAGGTCAAGAAATCGAGACCATCCTGGCCAACATGATGAAACTCTGTCTCTACTAAAAATACAAAAAGTAGCTGGGTGTGGTGGCATGCACTTGTAGTCCCAGCTACCTGGGAGGCTGAGGCAGGAGAATTGCTTGAATCCAGGTGGCGGAGGTTGCAGTGAGCCAAGATCGCGCCACTGCACTCCAGCCTGGCAATAGAGAAAGACTCTGTCTCAAAAAAAAAAAAAAATCCGTACATATGACAAAAGAACATATTGTCTTCTTAATGTTATGGCATTGTAGAGAAAGCTTAAGTTTCACTTTTTGAGTATCCCTACTCATCAACTCCTGTCATAAGAGTAAACACTCTAAGGTGTTTTATATGTGTTTTGGATTTTTGGGGGGTTTGGGTTTGTTTTTCTTTGTTACCATGAACTTGAACACCATTTGTAACAATGAAATAGCTTTCATTGCTTAAGTCTTAGTGGAGGGCTAGGATATATGGTCGATTATAGATTTGAAGTGTCAGATATACCTTTTCTCTAGTTTCTATCAGCCAAAATGGCCAGAGTGCAGAATCTTGAATTAGGCTCAACCAATAATGCATTCTTGCTAAGAATTATAAAATTTAAGGAGTGATTCAAATACAAGGACTAGTTTAGAAATTATGCAGGTAATAAAGGGCTTTATGACAGCAGTGTCCGTAGCATTATCATATCCAATCTGCTTTTGTAAAATGGCCTTGTCCATTTCCTGCTGCCTTTCTTTGATAGCTGCTCCCTGTTTTCAAGCCAAATTCTCTAGTTGCTTAGCAATTTTTGAGCTAATCAATGTTACCATAATTTTCCTTTATCTTCAAGTTAATAACAGTATATTTTGTTCCTTGGAAACAAGAATTCTAACTAAAGAAGTATGCTTTTTAAAAAATATAGGATTATGTGCATATATGAATCCATGAAATATATACTATTCTTTTGTGTTTTCAAATTTATGTGAGAAAATACAGTGATACATCAAGGTTACTGCAATGTTCTTCATTTAACATAACGTTTTTCAAATGTATTTATATTGATGATACATATACATGAAGTTCATTCTTTCTCCCAAATTAGTTGCCCTATGATTAGAGTCACTATATCAATACGCTTTCTGACAGAACAAACTTGAGGGTTCCAAACAGCTCCCTCGGGGCCACAAGTATGGCAATAATGCCAGATGGGTATCTCCAACCTATGTCAACTGGTGTATCTGCTTTTATGTTTTACTCGCTTATATATCTAGTTTCACCACTAAAAATAATTAGGATGTCTTTTACCTAAATACATGGGGCTTTCACAGCTGAAACTGTACCAGAAAGGCTACGCACCTACTTTCGAGAAGATTGCGCCAAGCTTTTGCTCCAAAACAGCTGGTGTGCCTTTTACATTTGATTATTTTTGTGCAATTAAGAAAATCTCTCTTTATAACAGCAACAATATAATAATACTAATAAAGAGTATAATAACACATAGCTTTTATTGAAAACTTAATATATGCCAGAAATTTTTTCTAAGTGTTTTACATATATTAGCTAATTTTATCCTTAACACAACTCCTTGATGCATTATTATTCCCATTTTATGCATAAAAGAAACTGAGAAACAGAGAATTTAACTAGTTTGGTCATTAGCACACAGTAAGTGATTAACTTAGGCTGAGGATATTAGCAGAGGAAAGCTATGCTACATAAGCCTTCAGTACTGAGCTAAAAACCAAGAGATACTGTCCACTAATAATTATAGAAAAAAAGATGCTAGGAGTTTAACGTTTGCATTGAAAATGCACTTGTACTAGTCATACCTGCATATGTTTGGTGTAAATGATTTTGGATATCAACATTTCCAGTTCAGATTAACCAATTCCCAAATTGATAGCTAGAAAAAACAAATTGAAAAGGCAAAGAAAATCAGAACAAGTAGAATTTCTGTCTCTCTTTTTTTCTTTTCTTTTTGTTTCTTCTCTCTCTCTCTTGCCCAGGCTAGAGTGTAGTGGAGTGATCTAGGCTCACTGCAACCTCCACCTCGTGGGCTCAAGTGATCCTCCTACCTCAGCCTCCTGAGGAGCTGGGACCACAAGCATGCACCATCATGTTTGGATAGTTATTGTACTTTTACTAGAGATAGGGTTTCACCATGTTGTCCAGGCAGATCTTGAATTTCCAAGCTTAGGTGATCCTTATCCCTCAGCCTCTCCAAATGCTGGGATTACAGACGTGAGCCACCGCACCCAAACTCGCAAGTAGATTTCCAAGGAAGAATAACTGTTATTGAGCAAGATCAAATTCAGTTTTATAGGGCTTTGAACAGGCTAGAAGATGGTAATTATAGAGAAAGAGAAAGTGATAGATAAAAGCAATCAGAGCTATAGATATCTTTGTTAATCACCAACTTTAATAATTGATCTAATTACCTCAGCACATAATTTTGCATTAAATGTGCAGTTCTATCTAGACCCACACCTAATTTTGCCTCCCTGATTATGTGGTTTTGGGAGCAGTGCTGAGTGTTAACAATGTTTATCAGGAGACAGTAGGAAGAATGACTAGTTAATAATAATTTTTTTAAATGTCATATATTCAAATTTGAACTAGTTTACTAATCCAATGTTTTCATTTAACATGTATGGTGGACCACTGAACAACAAATAAACAGGTCTGAAACTTGCAAACCTACTTACATATAGATTCTTAAAAATGAATATATTGGAAAGGTTTTTGAAATTTGTAGCAATTTGAAAAAAAAATTGCAAAAGGCACAGACTAGAAATGCTGAAACATTTTTAAAAATTATGTCATGATACATAAGTATATGTATATATTAGTCTATTTTATGATTTACTACCATAAAATATGCACAAATCTAGTATAAAAAGTAAAAATTTATCAAAACATAGGTACACAGGCTGCACATGGAGCCATTAGTAGTCTGGAGAAGGATGCAGTACTAAATTACAACATAAAATTAACTGTAGTAGATATTGTACTACTATATAATTTTACGGCTGCCTTCCATTACTGTTGCAGTGAGCTCTAGTGGTGAGAGTATGTGCTTAGAATGACATCTGACAATCAGTCATCACTACATGAGCAGTTTGTCTCTCCAGTAAATTGCATATCATATCACAGTAATAATCTCTTGTGGTTCTCATGTATTTTTCATCACGTTTAGTACAATACCATAAACTTTGAATAACACCGTGGGACCTATACGAAGTGCTACTTATGATGCCTGAAATGCTCCCAAGAAACAAAGTCGTGACACTACAATAAAAAGTTAAGACTGGGAGCAAAGATGGCCAACTAGGTACAGCCAGGAAGAGCTTCCCACACTGGGAGAAAAGAGGCCATCAAGTAGACTGACACACTCCAAACAGATCATCAGAGAGAAGGCATTGAGAGTGGATGGAGGGAGGACACAGACCTGGGCTAAAATGGGAGGAAGCTGGAAACCCTTTATGTGGCTGCCAAGCCACAGGACCCATTCTTGGCCCTGAGAAACTCCTGGGGAAGAGATGAGTAAATAGGCATGGAGCAGCGCACTCTTGCCATGGACCTCTGAAATACTAGCTGCAGGAGACTCCATGACCCCCACAGACATATGAGCTGTCAGGAGGAACTGGCCAGAAAGTTAACAGAGAAAGAACTCCAGCTTGCATGGAGTTCAGATGTTTGGCACAGGAATGGTTGCAGTGCAGGATGTCTTTGGTACCCTTCCTTCAAGGGCTGCCATGCTCCTCTAGTTCTCTTTAGCCTTTGTAGGCTGCCATACCTGGATAGAGTAAAGCTATCTTGTCCATGCGATGGGTCCAGCCTGATCTGAGTGTTTCTGAGTTTGTAGCTCTATCACAGGCTCCCTGCCTGACTGCACCTGCTTACAGAACAGCCTCAGCTTAGGAGCTGAGGCACTTACCTCACTTACCTGAAGCCATCATTATAGCACTTTTACTAACAGACCCTTCTTAATAGGTGAAAAACTACTACAACTGAGCTTTCATCAGAGAGCACGCATCTGTAGTCCTCCCCAACTGTCACACACTCACCCACAGCCTCTGCCTGCTGATTCATCTGCATGCATTCAGCCACAGCCTGCCCCATGTGGCTTCACCAACATATGTATGCATGGGACTCACTGACACCCATTGCTGCTGGATATGCAAGCAGAGAATATGACCACCCACTGCCTGTATACCAAAGGGCTTTTGCTGGCATCCTCTACCAGAGTGTTGTGGCCAGCAGACAGACTAGAAACGCATAAGCCCCTCTAGTCCAGCAGATTCTTAACCTCAAGGGGACAAAGAAAAAAAGCCTGATCCCAGGCCCCAAGGGTTATAGCACAAAGACCATGAATGCTGAACTGAGCTATGACCCCCTAAAATTATCCAGAAATGAAGCCAACTTATGAAACCTAACTTATACCACAGTGAAAACCTCAAGGGCATCAAAAAAGACAAAAGCAAAAAACTATGAAAATGACAGCAAATTGAAAGATTAAAGAAACATGAGCTCATGAACATGGCCAAGTACCACTGCAGGAACTCTGGACACTCTAAAAGCCAAAATGTCTTTTTACCTCCAAATGACCACACCAATTTCCCAACAGTGGTACTTAACAGACCAAAATGGCTGAAATGACAGGCATAGAATTCAAAATCTGGATGGCAATGAAAATCGACATCCATGAGAAAGTTGAAACCCAATGCAAGTAAACTAACAAATCTAGTAAAGTGATCCAAGAGTGAAAACACAAAATAGCCATTTTAAGAAAGAACCAAACTAATCTTCTAGAACTGAAACTCACTACAAGGATGTCATAATATAACTGCCAGTATTGACAGCAGAATAGACTGAGCTGATAAAACATTCTCAGAGCTTGTAGACTAGTTCTTCAAATCAACTCAATCAGTCAAAAATAAAGAAAAAAGAATTTTTAAAAGCAGAAAAAAAAGCCTCTGAGAAATATGGGATTATGTAAAGACGCCAAATCTATGACTCATTGGCATCCCCAAAAGAGAGGGAGAGACAGCAAGCAACTTGGAAAACATATTTGTACATATTGTCCCTAAGCCTCTCTAGATAGGTCAAAATGCAAATTCAGGAAATTTAGAGGACCCCAATGAGATATTATACAAGACAAACCTCATTAAGACATATAGTCATTAGACTTTCCAAGGTCAATGTGAAAGAAAAAACATTAAAGACAACTAGAGAAAAGGAGCAGGTCATGTACAAAGGAAACCAAGTCAGGCTAACAGCAGAAAATTCAACAGAAATAATTCAAACCAGAAGAAATTGGGGGCATATAGTCAGAATCTGTCAAGAAAGAAAATTTATATCTAGCCAAACTAAGCTTTGTAAGTGAAGGAGAAATAAAATCCTTTCACACAAGCAAATGCTAAAGGAATTCATTGTCACAACACCTACTTTAAAAGAGGTTCTTAAGGGAGAAAGACTGTTACCTGCCTCCAGAAAAGTGCACTTAAATACGTAACCCACTGACATCAAAAAGCAACTACAAAATCAAGTCTATATAACAACCAGCTAACAACATAATGACAGGATCAAATATTCACATATCTATATTATCTGTTAATGTAAATGGGCTAAATGCTCCACTTAAAAGGCATAGAATGACAAGTTGGATAAAGAAATACATGAAACTGTGTGCTGTCTTCAAGAAACCCATCTCACATGAAATGATACATATAGGCTCAAAGTAAAGGGATGGCAACAGATCTATCAAGAAAACAGAAAACAAAAGAGGGCAGGGGTTTCTATTATTATTTCAGGCCATACAGACTTTAAACCAACAATGATCAAAAAGAACAAATAAGGGCATTATGTAATGAAAAAGGGTTCAATTTAACAAAAATACTTATCATAATTAGATGTCTACTTAACACTGGAGCACTCAAGTTCATAAAACAAGCTAATAGAGACCAACAAAGAGACTTAGATAACCCTGCAACAATAGTGGGATACTTCAACAACCCACTGACGGTATTAGCCTGCTCCTTAATGAGTTTCGGGTAAAGAATAGAATTAAGGCAGAAATCAAGAAATCATTTGATACTAATGAAAACAAACATACAACAAACCAGAATCTCTAGAAATCAGCTAAAGAAATATTAAGAGGAAAACCTAAAACTGTAATAACCCTAGAAGTAAATCTAGGACACACAATTCTGGACATAGGCCTTGGCAAAGATTTCGTAATGAAGACCATAAAAACAATTACGACAAAACTGAAAATTGACAAATGGGACTTAGTAAAACTAAAAAGCTTCTGAACAGATCCCCCCTCCAAAAAAAAAAAAAAACCTATCAAGAGAGTAAAGAGACAATCTACAGAATGCGAGAAAATATTTGCAAATTATGCATCCAATCAAGGTCTAATAGACAGAATCTATAAGTGACTTAAACAAATCAACAAGGAAAAATACACATAACCCTATTAAAAAATAGGCAAAGGACATGAGCACACACTTCTACTTACACGTGACCAACAAGCCTATGAAAAAATGCTCAACATCACAAATCATTAGATAAATGCAAATCAAAACCATAATGAGATACTACCTCACAGCAATCAGAATAGCTATTATTAAATATTAAAAATAACAAATAACATGTTAGCAAGGTAGTGGAGAAAAAGGAATGCTTATATACTGCTGGTAGGAATGTAAATTAGCTTATCCACTGTGAAAAGAAATTTGGAGATTTCTGAAACAGCGTAAAACAGAACTAACATTCAACCCAGCTATCCCATTACTGGGTATATATTTACAGGTATATAAATCAATCTGTCATAAAGACATATGCATGTTTACATTTATTGCAGCACTTTTCACAATAGCAAATACCTGGAATCCATCTAGATGCCCATAAAAGTTACAATGGATCAAGAAAACATGGTACATATATACTATAGAAAACTAGGTAGCCATACAAAAAGACTTAAGTCATGTTTTTGTAGCTACATGGATGCAGATGAAGGCCATCATCCTAGGCAAATTAACACAGGAGCAGAAAAACAAATATTGCATGTTCTCACTTATAAATGGGTGCTAAATATTCAGTATGCATGGACACAAAAAAGGAACAATAGACACTGGTACTAACTTGAGGATGAAGAGTGGGAGGAGGGTGAGGATAGCAAAGCTACCTATCTGTACTTTGCTCCCTATTTGGGTGATGAAATTATTTGTATGTCAAACCCCAGTGACATGCAATTTACTCACTTATCAAACCTGCACATGTACCTTTTGAATCTAAATAAAATTTAGATTTAAAAAATAGTTGACTTGCTTGATATCTACCATAGAATGAGGTCTGAAGCTGCAGATGCCCACCATTTCAGACAGAAGATACATCTTGTAAACAAACAATGTAAACCTATAATATTGATAAATGTAGTATGATATCATGAATGTATTTTCTCTTAAGATTTTCTTAATAACATTGTATTTTCTAAGCTTACTTTATGGCAAGAATACAATATAACATACAAAATATATAATACATATAACATACAAAAAAGGTGTTAATCTATTCTTTATGTTATCAGTAAGGCTCTGGTCAACAGTAGGCTGTTGGTAGCTATATTTTGGAGGAGTCAAAAGTTATACTTGCAGTTTTGTGCATGGGATTAACTCCTTTAACCTTTGCATTGTTCAAAAGGAATCAAGTGTAAGAAACAATGTAAATTTTTATTTGGAATTTTTCTTCTAGATACTTAATTCTTTTCTAATATTAAAGATATTTTTAATTTGTATATTACTAATATCCTTAAAAATACAATGTATTCTAGATGTTTCAAATTTATAATCAATAAATAACTTTAATATAATTTTCTTCAGTTAAAATTAACGTTCATACATTATATTGTAGCATACAAAATAAGTCTACATTTATCAACACTTGAATTCCATAAACAGATAAACCGAGACTCTAAGGCTCTGAGTGTAATTCCAGATAGGTCTTTCTAACAGTTTTAGCATAAATGGATTAACTATCTAACATGTAATTTTTATGCTGGATTTAACCCAAGATATTTGGTATTTCTATTATTGCAATTGCCTCATTAACACATGGGTACCATGAAAAGGGAAACATTAGAAGCAGGATAAACCAAGAAAATTAATACATTTTCTGGTTAACATGGACAAATTGGAACTCTATGTCTGCCACACTATTTATGTATTTTCTTTTGAATACACAACACTGGGCATATTGAGTAATTAAAATACTTTAGGTAACTGTTTTAAATGAAAAACAGTTACACTAAAAATATCTATTTTTTCTTCTTTCTGAAATTATAATCAAGCTTTTTGAAGACAAAATATAAATGTAGGATACTAAACTCAAAACATGTTTACTATATTCATAACATTTATTTGCCTAAGTTCATAGTATACCAATTTTCCATATAATTCCAATCTTTATAATTGCATGTCTCAACGAAAAATTCTCAAGCATGGCAGATCTCCATTTCAGGTAGTCTTGTGCTATGAAAGGGCCCTAGCTTTCCTACAGAGTATGAAGAACAAAACATTCTAGACAAGTGGAATAAAGTTCAATTCTCTGATGGACAAGTAACTTTGAAATGAATTAGAACTGTATAAAATAGTCCGAAAATTTTGATAAAGTATGTATACAATATTTTAATGAGATGATATTTTTCACTTTTCATAATCTGTACATACAACATTTTAATAAGAGATGGTATTTTTAAGATTACATTTTTTTCTAAATATCTTTCTCCTGCTTTCAAGTAACTGAATTTATTCAGTCATGTTTTGAGAGGCCACAGAGAAATAAAAAATGGCTCTAAAATTCTTTAAATAATAATCCCAGAAAGTATGCAAACATTTCCTAGAATTTAATTCTGAGAAAAGTAAAATAAGCAAAAACACCACCATGCATAAAATTATAGTATTTTATACTGTATATTAGCATGATGATACATTATATAGCTATTAGTATTGACTTTGTACAGACTATGGAAATAGGTATATTTATTATTTGCAACATTAAATAAAATAATGTAGTAAGAATGATGCGTACCTATGTAAAATTGATATATGTTTTAAAGCTCAAAAAGTTTTTAATATATTCATAACTTTATTTTTTAGAAAATAATACGAGAAAATGTGTAGGATTTAGAACTGGATAATGATCCACAAATAAATAACTTTCTTTCATGTTGTAGATAAGAATGACATTTATTTTTAGTAAAACTTTTAAGCTCACTGTCCTATAACCTGCCAAAAGTAAACAAAGACAAACCATTCAAATATTTCCACATTTCTCAAATCATCATATAAAATATTAGGGATTTTTTAAATTAAAAAAATATTGTAAATCTCCAGGAACCGACATTTCTATTACAAAGGTGTTGGAAGACCTTTGATGACACTGGAATTTGTTTGAAAAAAAATAGATAGCATAGAAAGCATAACACTCAGGAAGCAGTGACTGGCAATAGAATTGTTCAATGTCAGGTCTGTGGACAATACAATAGAAAACATTATCCACGTGTTTCCATGCTGGCAGCACAGTGTCAATTGTAAGATAAAACTGAAATATTTGTTAACAACAGTTAGGGTGCAGAAGGAAGCATGTTAGTTACAGAATTTTATAAAATGCTCTGTCACTGGAAAGTAAGAAAAAAGGATGTTTACTAGTAACAACAGTAAAAGTAAAACTTCCCTATCTAC
This sequence comes from Cacajao melanocephalus, assembly GCA_963573385.1. Classification (NCBI taxonomy): domain Eukaryota; kingdom Metazoa; phylum Chordata; class Mammalia; order Primates; family Pitheciidae; genus Cacajao; species Cacajao melanocephalus. Next base: position 39,647 of record CAUYLG010008945.1, read on the forward strand.
AAATTATTTGTACAGTAGAACATAATTGTTATTTTGTTGCAGGCTGACCACTTCTTTTTGTTGCTTTCTTATTGATACCTAATTATTGTACAGGTATCTGGATACATATGATAATTTGAAACCTGCATACAGTGTGTAGTAATCAAATCAGGGTAGCTTGGATATATATCACCTCAAACAATTATCATTCTTTTGTATTGTGATTCAACCCTTTTTCCTAGCTATCATCTCACCCTAGGTAAAACTGAATATATCAAAAGACAAAAAATAGGCTGGCAAGGATGTAGAGAAAGATGAATGCTCATACACTGCTGGTGGAAATATAAATTAGTACAGGCATTATGAAGAAGCCTAGAGTTTCCTCACAAAACTATAAACAGAACTGCCATATGATGCAAGGTGGTCACTTCTAACATTAAAAGCAAAATTTTAATTTCATTGATCTTGTAATAGTGAAATAGCAAGGGAACTAACACAACTAGCCCCATTTTTGTTTAAAGAGCCTTTGCCCATTTAGGCAAGGATGATTTTAGAACACTGAGATAGTATAAAACATAGCAGTCATGTAGTTTTTTAAACTAAATATGGGATCAAAGAGTAAGTATGTAAAAAACTATCTGTTGTGTTAAGGATTTACAGGAGTATAGTGACCTGACCAAGGACAAAAATGTTGCAAAACTCTTCAGACCCTCACTGATGCCCAGATTTCTCTGGTTCTCAGTAGTCACTTTGTGATACCAATTGCTTCCTTGTTCCCCATATTGCCCTCTCATAAAATCCCTCTGTCTGGGAGACATTTGAAACAAGATGGTGAAATAGAAGGCTCTACAGATGGTCCACCGTTCAACAAGGGCAAAAGCTTAACAACTATGTACACAAAACGCACCTACACAAGAAACAAACAAACAAAAAAATAATCGAGCACTCCTAGTACCTGATTTTAACTTTGTATTACTAAAAGTGCCACTAAAGAGGTAGTAAAAACAGTCTTGGATAACTGACACCACCACTTCCCCATCCTCTGTCAATAGTGGAGTAGTGCGGAGAGCATTCCTGTGTACTGGGGTAGGCAGAGCACAGCAATTGTGAGGCATTGGATTCATTGCTGTCCTGTTATAGCAGAAAGGCAAATTGGACCAAACTCACCTGAAATCCACTCACAGAGGGAGCATGTAAACCAGCCCTACCCAGAGGATGATGACTGAATCCAGTAGTCAGAATTTGAGTTCCCCGAAGACTTGCCACTTGGGCTCAAGTGCACTGGCACTCTAAATAAACTTGAAAGGCAGTTTAGGATGCAACTCCTAGTCACATCCTAGTGCTGAACCTGGCCCAGACTCAGAGGACTGAGGTGGGGCATGGGGCATTCAACCTACAGCAACACAAGCTGGGTTGGCTAACAAAGTGCTGGCATTACCCCTCTCATCCCAGGCTGCACAGTTCACAGCTGCAAAATAGACCTTGTCCTACCACTTGAGGTGAGGAGAGTAGAGGGAAGAGTGGGAAGGTTGACAAAGGGCTAATATCCAGAATCAACAAAGAACTTAAACAAATTGACAGAAAAAAAACAAACAGCAACCTAGATGGAACTAGAGACCATTATTCTAAGTGAAGTAACTCAGGAATGGAAACTCAAACATCATGTGTTCTCACTTATAATTGGAACCTAAACTATGAGGACACAAAGACATAAGAATGATACAATGGACTCTGGGGACTCAAGGGGAAGGGTGGAAGGGAGGTGAGGGATAAAAGAGTACACATTGCTTACGGTGTACACTGCTCAGGTGATGGGTGCACCAAAATCTCATCAATCACCACTAAAGAACTTATCCATGTAAACAAACACCACCTGTTCCCCAGAATATGATTGAAATTTTTAAAATGGTAGTAAAAATAGAATAAAATAAAAAAGAACAACTTACGTTTTTCTGATATGTTTTGTATGCCTACCAAAGCTGTTATTATTATAAGTTTCTAAAAAGTGGTATTACTTACTTCACCTAAGAGCACTTTTAAAATAGCAATTTAAATTACTTTAAAAAATAAATTTAAATTAAACATTAATTAAAAGAATTCTTTTAAAATTAGGGACACTTCACAAATAATGAGAGAATACAAATTTATTTAGAACTAGTTAAAATCTATATATACATAGAGATTATACAATCTGCAAAATCCGATCCCCAATTTTGGAATTTCCCAGTGCCAGTAGTCTGTTCTTTCTTGTTCAAATGTTTTAAGGACTTCAGAGGAAAGAAGCACACACTTTTCTTTCAAAATATGATCACTGAGGCTGCTTGATACTGTGACTCAGCAGTGATTTCATACCTCTGTCGTTATTTGAAAGTAATGCTTCAACTTTGTCCAGGGTTAAGTATTTAAAACATAACAGCTGTATAGGATTTATGATGTCCTCATTAACAATAAATACTGAATGATAATTCAGAACATGCACAACCATAAGCAAACTTTAAAAACACTCACTCTTTTAAAATAATGTTTCTCAGACCCAACTATGTATCAGAATCAATTGGAGAACTTTAAAAAAGTACATATTACTGAGCATTACCCCACAGCTAGTGAAATTAGAGGCCTTAGAAACGGAGCTTCAAATATCTCTTCTAATAAGACCTCTTGTTGATTTCAGTGTCATTCACGGACTGGTGTTTTGGCACTATTATTGTAGAGAAGTTATTCAAAACTGGGTTATTTAAAAATATAATATTTTCATAATCATTTACTGAAAATGAACACTCACTAGAGTTGTCATTTTTCTATCAGAATAAAATTCTATATCTTAAAATTAAAATGATAACTAGAAAACATCTAAAACAACCTCTGTCACAGTGTAACAATAATCTCTTTCATGGTATTCCTAATCTTCCATCACCTGCCTGCAAACTTTTAGCATTGATTGGGAGTGGCTGCCATGGGTTATCATAGAAAAAATAATATTTTAATAACAGGATTTTTGAGATATAACTTATATACCATAAAATTTTCTCTTTTAAAATTATACAATTCAGTGGTGTTTAGATATTCACAGAGCTGTGGAAACATCACAACTATCTTTTCTTGGAACATGTTAATCATCCTCCAAAAGAAAACTGGCACTGTAAATAAACTTGAAAGGCAGTTTATTAAACTTCCTCCTTGCCCTACACCTAAATAATCATTAATTTAATTTCGTCTCTATACATTTGCACATTAAAACATTTCATATAAATGGAATTATACAATATGTAGCTTTTAAGCATGTCTTCTTTCATTTAGCATGTTTTCATTGTTCATACATTTTGTACCATGTGCCAGTTCTCCATTCTATTTTATTGCCCAATAATATTCCATTGTATAGTTTTCCCAAATTTTCTTTGTCCATTTATCAGTTGATGAAGATGTGGGTTATTTCTGCTTTTTGACTATTATCAGTAATGTTGCCATGAACATTTGTGTTCTTTTTGTATGACATATGGTTTTTCAATTCTCCTGGGCAGGTATCTACAAATGGATTTTTTGTATCATTTGGTAACTCTTTGGTTAACTTTTTGAGAAACTGCCAGACTTTTTGTAAAAGTAGTTGTACCATTTTACAATCTCACCAATATTGTATGAGGGTTTTAATTTCTCCACATCTCTGCCCAAATTTGTCTCACATCTTCCCATTACCATGACTTTCCTTAAACGACTTTCTTTACCTAAAATATTGACTCACTCCTTTTTGTAGTCATCAAAATTTCACCCATCTGTCAGGATATAAATAGTCTTTGCCTCCTCCATGAATGTTTTCAATCACTATTAGATTGCAATTTTTCTCCTTCTGTTGAACTTTCACTAATTTATATACCTTGTCATAATCTATTCATTGTTTTTTTCGTTTATTTGAGACAGGGTCTTGCTCTGTTGCCCAGGCTGGAGTTCAGTGGCATGCTCATGGATCACTGCAGCATTTACTACCCAGGCTCAGGTGATCTTCAGACTTCAGCCTTCCATATAGCAGGGACTACAGATGCACCACCAAACCTGGCTAATTTTTTTTTTTCAACTTTTTGTAGAGACAGTGTCTTACCACGTTACCCAGGCTGGTCTCGAACTCCTAGGCTCAAGAAATCCACCCACCTCTGCCTCGCAAAGTGCTTGATTACAAATGTGAGCCACCCCGCTTGGCCTTTTCATGACTTTTGAATGGGGTTTTCGAGTTAAGAAATTATCATTTCTTTTTGTAAATGGTGAAGGTAATATAGATATACAACATTCATTTATGAAAAACCTGGGTTTCTTAATTAAAGGAAGAGAAAAAAGGAGTGGAGTTTACCAATCAGAAATGGTAAAAGGACAAAGGCTAACTTGGTAACTCAGTGGGTCTCAACCTTTTTGAATCTCAACACATCTGAGGGATTTAAATCTCACCAATAAAATATGGTGAGTCATCATCTCCCTTGGCATTGATTCTCATAATGATTACAATGGTGGTGATAGAAATAGAGTACCTGAAAGTGGTATGTGGTTTGATAAAGCCGCAATAAGTGATGCTGATAATGTTTCCTGTCATCCCTGGGATTTAATTTTACCCTACTCACCAGCTACTGAGTTCACATGTAACTGTTTCAGGGATGCTGAAGGAACACATAAAATTCCTGGGGCAGAGAGAGCAGACTTTACTCCCCATGGCACAGGAAGCAGCTTGAACATCAACATTTTTGTGTAGACCTCTCTTGTCCCCAATTCCCCCAGGGGCAATGTGCTATGTCCAAAAAGGATACAGACAAGGGAGTTTGCATCACAGTTGGAAACATAGTGTTTGGAAAATCCACTACATTTGTTTCAAGTAGAGTAAAATCGAACTCTGTCTGGTTTGTGGAGAAGATATTACCTTATTCCTCAAGATCGTTTGTTGTAAATTCAACTTTGAAAACTGGTATGGTAAAGAGCATTTAGGGCCTGTCATTCTTGGAAACTCAGCAAGATGTATAAGAACATAAGGAGCCCAAGGAGAATTGTCTCTTGCAACACCCTTTCGGCACTTTCTGTCACTGTTCTAGAGTTACTCTTTTGCCTATGGCCTAAAATCATCATGATATTAAACCCACAGTAACCAGGGTATGGTACGGTGATTTCTAGACCATCCTAATACTTTAGGATGCATCTAGGTTTTTCACTGGGGTCTCTAAAATGTGAGTTAATAAAAAAGGATTGCCCCTATAGTGTCTTCTCTGAGAAGAAACCTATCAGTCATGTTATGTTTCTGTTAAATTTCTGAAGGTAGCTCTTGGAAATAGTAGCCATCTTTGCCATCATTAGGGCTCAAAATAAATCACCCTGAGAAATACCTGCACACTTATAAAGTAATCACTTTTAATTATCTTTACTAATTGCCGATTTATTTTGAATTATTTTGTAGATTTTAATGTTAACTTGTTATGACATTGCTAAACCTATATATACTGCAACTCTCAGACATCAATGTTTATTAGGCTAAATCTGACATATAAGGCTATCAAAAATCTAACAGAATTTAATTCTATAATTATCATATTTGTAGCAACCATTAAGTATAAAACACTATGAATAAGGAATTTCAAGCTTGATTTGTATACATGGCTACAGTACTTTTGCAACTAAAGATACTCACACTGGAAGTTTCAATGACAGAGTTTTTGTATTCTGCTTGACACTGAGAAAAGTTACTGCAGTGAGTTAGATTGGAAGTATATCCCCAAAAAACACATAAATGTGTCGCTAATTCACCAAAGAAAGACATACTATGACATAGTCAGATCACTTTTTTTTAACAATGCCTTGTTGTTAAAAAATATAGTCAGTGATGGCCAAACCGTACCAAATAGCTGATACTGCTTTTTATTGTTTATTTTCATGACTGACTGATTGCATAAGCCCGTTGAAAATAAAACATTCCATCTAAATGATAAATGACTATGGTACACGATGACTATCTTCCAAATTCATGCCTCTTGTGTGCTGGCATTTGAAACTGTATTCAAATATGTTGACCTGGTTCAGTGCTGATATGAAGTTAGTTTTATTTTCCAGCTCAGAAATTCACTAACAGTGTTTGCAGGTCAAAAATTTCATGAATATAGATTTAAGAAAGAATGTTTGTAGTTTTGTGATGTATTTTAATCGGAATTTTATCTGCTTTTTCTCAATTTAATATTTTTTCTCAATTTCACTTACTGCATGCATTATGTAAAATGTTATCTATTAAAGACATCAAGATTGACCTGAGACATTGACAACCTTTAACTGTAAAATGCATACAATTTAAAACATCAAGAGGGAACTAATATTTTTAAAAATCTAAAAATGCATGGTGTTTCACTTGGCTTAATGCTTAAAACAGTCTCTGAGTTTGAACTGCTAGTTATTCAATGAAATGAGTAAATTTAGCCCAGTTTGTCAAAGGGTTTCTATTGGGAGTAAATGAAAAATAAATAATAAAACTGGTTAAATTATCACAATAGTTGTAAACGTTAAGAAACTATACATGAAAGCAGAAAAAATAGGCACTTAATGCCACTGCTTAAAAGCAACACTTATATTTCTGTAAGAAATTTAGAAAAATTAAAATTTCTCATGCCTGAATGAGTTTTTAATAGATAAAAATATTTTTTAAAATATTCAGAGTTTGTGCATGCTATTAAAATGTAGAGACTATAAGGACATCACGAAAAAAACAAATATAAGGTCAAAATTGAGAAATAATCTACAATATTAGAGATTACAAGCATTTAAATTCAGTTGACCTAGAGAAACATTAAAAGATAATATAGTCTTTAACTATGGTAATGAAATTAGAACAAAAAAGTTATTACTTATTTTCTCTCATGACAAACTAGGAAAAAAGTGTCTACTTGTTCATACTTTAAGCTAGAGATAAAGAAAAAAGATCTGATTATTATGTCTGTTGACAATGAAACAAGATAACAGTGTGCTTGTCAAACATTTAATATTGACCTTAACATTTGGGAATATAGATAGACTTTTATAAAGTTCAGCAATGTACTATGTTCTTGTAACTACCTTTTTATCCCCTGTACTTTTAGTTTATGTAAAAACCAGAAACAACAGAAAATCATACCAGAAGACAGCACTGTACATCAGAAGATAGGAGAGACATGGACACTACCTCAATTTTCACTCCTTCAGGGTCTACCTTCCTTCTTTCCCCAGGTTCTAAAGATGGCATTTACAGCAGAACTATAAAATGTTTTAAATTTATTGCTCCTCAAAGTACTACACTGGCAGTGTTTTAGTACAGAATGAGAGAAGGGTTAGAAAAAGTTACTGTGTATTAAATAAACTCTTTTCCAGCACTGAGATAATTTCTCCATAGGTATGTTAATCTTTGCAGCATAAAATATGCTGCAAAGATTAACATACCTATGGAGAAATTAAGGGAGAATCTTAATTTTATTTAATTAAACTTTTTATTTTCCTTGGAAAGTTAGAGTATGTTGAATGATATTGTTGGTTTTTGATATAATGTGCACAAATATATGTATATGAAAATCTAACAGAATGAAATTGTATAAGGGAGTAGAAAATCCTATTATAAGTCTAGTACCAGTCATTAATTTGAAGAGTGGCATTAGAGGGTGGCATTAGAGTGAGGTTCCAAATATAATTATATTTTTCATATGGTTGGCCTAGGAATTTTCTGTGTAACTGCTTCCTCAAACTAAGTGTTTTGCAAATTCAAATTCCATGAGTCAAAACAAGACTTTTAGTCTTATATAAAACCTAGATACTTCCGGGCACATTTATGATCTCCTGTAAACCTGGGGTTAGTAAAGGAAATAAGGCAATTTGTAAAAAACGAAATACTCAGCAGTTTGTGATGTCATCCTGACTACAGTACTCTGGTGAAGGGTCATTGGAAACATTAAGCATTTGACAAGATATTTAAAGAGCCAGGGGAAAAATAATTGTAAACCTATGAATGACATTTTAGACAGAGATTTACTATCATAGGATATATGTTGGGGAACTAGCCTTTGATGACCTGTTCCCTGAAATAACAAAGCTGGTTACAAAAGAACAATGGGAGGACAGGGAATTGTTGATAGTGGAAACAAAACAGTATCATGAGAATTTTCCAGTCTATGGTGTAATGTTATTTAATGGTAGACTTTCTCACCATTTTTTCAATGAACTAACACATCTGTGGAAAGGCTTGAGGTAGTGAATGCTTATGCTGAAATAATGAGGATTACTTTTATTTGATAATATAACTGATGAGAGAACCTTTTTATTTTCTTACAAATAGAGCTATGTGACTCTATACTAAATTAAAATGAATTCAAATTTTATGACTCAGGCTTCTTAGACAACTTGCATAAATTTACATCTAAAATAAAATGCAGACAATGGATGAGTACATATGTTAATTAACTTATTAATTCAACAATATGTATCAACATGTATATTGAGTGCCTGCTATGTACCAGACACTATGCTACAGATGAGTACACAGTAATTTTAAAAATGACATATTGTCTGTCCTCAAATAATTTATAGCTTAGTCTAATTTATATAAATTCTTATATTGTCCTAAGAAATTTAACAGGTGTTCAGTGATGTAGACTGGTAACTAGAGAATGGAATATCAGCTGCCTCCTCAGACACCATCCTGCCAGAAATTGAGATGCTGCCTTCTACTTCTGCCTTGTGCTGGGACATTAGCTCACTCTAATTTGTCCTGCTGACACCATCTTTCAGAGGAATAAAAGCACTGCCTGTATTCTGTGGAGGGGGGTAGATCGAGGAGGATGGGGGAGATAGAACAGGTATTGCCAAAAAATTTTCTGTTGTTAGACCACCCTTTCTGTTTGTTTGTCTCTTTGTTTTGCTTTGTTAGGGAGCACAAGTTTCTTTTTGGTCCCTTTTTGTCTGTTTGTGTCTGTTGGTGGTTCCAGATTGCAGGTCTGCACAGTGTTCTCTGTGGGGTATATGAAAGGCAGTAAGAAAAACAGGGAACTCACTCTTGCCACCGTATTATTCATTAACACAGATGTCCCTAGTCTCTTTGCCTTGTTTCTTAATATTTCTATACTTTGTTGTTTTGTATTCAGAGGTTTTAGCTGTAAAGACTAAAGAATAGAACTATTTCATCTTGTTGGAAACAGAAGACTCAATACGTGTTTTTAAGAAAAACTAATATAACTCCTGTCTAGAATTACAGAAAAATGTTTGAGTCATATATAACTAGGACACTGGAAGGATAAAGATCTAAGAATTCTTTAATATTTTGGAATTAGCAGCTGAGGAAACCATTTTATTTTGACTAAATTTTCTCATAGCAAATTAAAGCAACCCATACAGGGGTTTGAATTTTTAAAACTCAAATTAAATGTTTTAATTTATTTTCTTTGTAAACAACAACATTTGACCTAATATTATATATAGATCAAGAACTAAAGGCAAGAGAGTAAGCTTTCTTCAAAAGCATGTTTATTTTTTCTCCATCCTACTCTGTATCTTATTTCTATTGCCCTTAGAAGAGCAATAAACTTCCATAGATAATATAACATAGCAAACCCCGGCCCTTTTCAAGAGCTCATGGCACATAAGGACAATTGTAGGTCTACCATATACAAAATTCTAAGGTGGAAGAAGTTCATTGAATGGCTCTGTGAAAATGTTGTATCTTGAAGTGGTGTGCTTGAAATTTCTATAACTTAAATTTGGTGTAGTTTCATATATGAAGTGACAGCTAGGAGCTTTGTCTATCAATTCAAGCCCAGGGTTGGAGTTATTTTCTCTTCCATCTGTCTGTGTATCTTCCTCACCCCTCTTCTCTGTATTCTGGATTCTCTGCCTTGACAGTTTTCTTTGAAACAAATGTTCCAAATCTGTGATTGTGTGTGTGTGTGTGTATATATACACAGAAACTTAAACTTTTTTTATATACTTTCTAATTTATTAAGATTTTTGCTAATATCTTTACTATCATATTAGGCAGTATGCAAATCTTAACTTATATTTATCAATGTTTTAACTAATATAAATATACTTGCATTTTATAATTTTTCTCTGCGAAAATCCAGTGTCATAAATAATATTTTTATAGCACTTCTGAACCAGACATGGAGGCAAACAGTATTATGAATAAAAAGGTTTTTCCTTCAACTCCTCTCTACCATGCTCTTTGATGTCAGTTACATCACAGGCCTTTAACTAATGAAAACATTAAATATGCCTTAGTCTATTTATTTCTAATATAAAAACATAATAGATCAACAATTTTATTCCATGTCATGATATGATAACTGAATTTATGAATGTATGTCATCAGTAAAAAATTCCTGTTAGAATAAATTTGTGAGTATAGGGTAGTAAAATAGAAAAATACATTTTCACATATGATTTGAGATCAGTGTTAGCACATCTGCTTTTTGTACACATTTTGATAAAATCAGATAGAAATTTCTTGTGCAACCACATGGTGCAAATTATGTTTTGTCCAAGATCACAAGTTAATCAATGGCCTAGTGGGATGTCAAGCTCCAAGTTTTCTAACTGCAAATACTTCATGCTTACAACTGAGTACTATAGGTCATAGATATGCACTACAATTGGGTTATTTATTGTATGAACATGATCCCTTTTACTTTGCCATTTCCAGTTTTTGTTTAGCAGTCATCACACACACATTCAATTACACGTGCACTCACATATATAGATTTAGATATGTGCATACACAAGCACATCAAGACTCCTATTACTTTTTGCCACCATTGATTAGTAGTACATAGCAACATACTTTTACCAAGGTGCAGGGCAATTTCTGATCCTTTTCTAATCTTGGAAATCCTCTTTCATAGTACTGCCCAGTATTGCATTTCCTTAGAATACTGTTTACCTAAAGGATAGTGGGTTGATCCTACAGATCATTCTCTGTAAACACACTAGGCAGGTAATAGCTTACTTTTCCCAAGCAACCCAACGCCTTAATTTCAAAGATGATAATGCATTCATGTCTAGAGAGTTCTTAAGGGATAAGACTAATTAGTGAGAAATTCAAATATTGTATCAAGACCCCTGGTCGAAGAATGTTTTTTAATGGCTGATCTTTGATTACCACTCAAATTATACCTTTTTCACCTGAATACAGAGCTGTCCCTAAAATCATGACTAAAAAATTAATTGGGAAATACTATGCCAGATTGAAATTGACATTTCTGAGCAGTGTGAAGGTCTTTTCTTGTGCTGCTGAAAATCCACTTGGTATAGGGTGACTCTGTCAAAAGTAGAAAAAAAAATACAAAGAGTAGGTATAACAAAAATACCTACTTGTATTAACTGGAAAAAATAATATACTGGATAAATATTTATAATAAAGAGATATAAAATATTTAAAAAGTATACACTTTAAATTATGTACAAGTGAGCTGTTATTCAAATTTCTGAAGTATTTCCACTGATTTTAAAAGTATGAAGGTCAAGAGTTACCTAAGAAAGAATAAACCTTTGTCTTATGTTAGTAATAAAAACCATATTTAGTGGACTGATGAGTTCCTTGGAGTTAAAGGAGACAGGTCTCGGAAAATTTAGCTGAGAGTAGTGTGTCTGTGTTAGGAAAATGGGGATATGAGAAAGAAAAGTAGTCGAAATTTGTTTGATTTTAATGAGAGAGACTCTATAATAATTAAAAAGAGGACCCAGTAGAGGGAGAGATGAAAAGATACGAAAGAAACAGGGACTAATAATGTAAGTTTCTGAAGAAAACCAAGGGAAAGAGAACTAGAATACAGATGGAAGAATAATTTTTGTGTAGGAGGAAGACAAGAGGAGAGAGATGGGTGAGGACATATTTAGTGGCAGAACTATGAAGGCATTTTTTTTTAACTTAAAGATTTTGTTAAATCTAGAAGACAAAAAAGTTCAGTGTGTAGGAGAAAGAGATCTAATATTTTTCTCAGGCAAATTAGAGGAATTATTTGGCCAGAGAATGCTAATTAATAAATTATTTAGTAGTGTTTAAGGCTCAGTTTACTTTGGTGATTATGAACTTTTAGTGATGAAAATATTCCATTGTCTGGGTGTGGTGGCTCATGCCTGTAATCCCAGCACTTCGGGAGGTGACCTGAGATCAGGAGTTCAAGGCCAGTGTGGCAAACGCAGTAAAACTCCATCTTTACTAAAAATGCAAAAATTAGCCAGGCATGGTGGCAGACAGCTATAATCCCCACCACTAGGGATGCTGAGGCAGGAGAATCGCTTGAACCCAGGTAGCAGAGGTTGCAGTGAGCTGAGATCACGCTGTTTCCCTCTAACTTCTGTGACAGACAATGACTCTGTCTCAAAAGAAAGAAAGAAAGAAGAAAAAGAAAGGAAAGAAAGAAAGAAGAAAGAAAGAAAGAAAGAAGAAAGAAAGAAAGAAAGAAAGAAAGAAAGAAAGAAAGAAAGAAGAAAGAAACAAAGAAAATGTTCCATTACGTGTTTTTAACAACATTCAGCTACCTGCCTGGGTTGGAGAGTTTTCAAGTACATATAACAAATGATAGAAGAGGTTTAGGTATTGGCATGCAAGTAATTGAAATAACAAACCACAACATATGAAATAGATAGAGAGTAAAATGAAAACAAAAGAAGGATGACAATACATAATTAGGTCATTTGATTGCTAGTCCTGTTAAGGGACAAGAAGCAGCATAATAGGAAGAGATTAGAAAGTAGCCTGCAAAGATAAATATTGATCAAAGTAGGATGTCTGAACTAATGATTTAGTAACTACAGTAGTTCAGGATGATGACAACATTCATGGTATGACAGTGAGAATGGTGGCTATTTAGTGGAGAACAAAGTCATTAGAAATGAGAAGTTTAAAGAACTGAGACTAAAGGGTGATGGATGTACTGTCAACTTGGATTTTGAAATTACTGAGAGTGTGTTAGGATTTGCATTAAAAAAGAATACCATGTGTTACGGGCTGAATTCTATCTACCCTTAAAGTTTATCTGTTAAATTCCTAAGCCCTAGTACTTCAGAGTTTGACTGTATTTGGAAATTGGGTCTTTAAAGATGTACTTTTAAAAATTAGCTCCTTAGCATGATCCCTTCTTATAAGAAGAGGAGATTAGGACACAGATACATACAGAGGAAAGACCATGTGAACCCATGTTAAAGAAAAAATATTTTGACACTTGTTAAAACACTAAGGTTTCAAGATCATTGCACTAGGAAAGACAAGATAGAACTCAACTTCAAATTTAAAAACAGTTGGTGATTTACAGCCAGTCAGCAGACTGAAGGGGCCAGTGGATGGAAAATTACTAAAAGGGCATATCAGTGCTAGGGAGATTCTTGCTAAACCAACTTAACAGGATTATTTTTGAAGGCAGGCCAAGAACTTATACATTAACGGTGGGGATGTTGAACATGGTCCAATATCAAGGGTAGGGAATTATCTCTTAAATGACTAATCAGGATTCTTGCTAAAACTAGGGCATGCAAGCCTGACACACACACACACACACACACACACACACATGCACGCACACAAGAAATTGGACAAAGTCAAGGTCTAGCTCATAAAAGGGCTCAGAGGAAGGTAACTAAAGTTTGATCAAGGAGACAGTCTTTGTCAGACACAGAGATAAGACAGCAATCTACAAGCCAAGGAGAGAGACCTCAGAAGAAACCACTCCTACTGATACTTTAATCTTGGACTTACAGCTTCCAGAATTGTGAGAAAATAAATTTCTGTTTTTTTTTTTTTAAGACATGAAGCCTGTGACGCTTGGTTATGTCAGCCCTAGCAAACGAATAAACTGTGACTTGGTAAATGAAGCAGAATAGCCAAGTGAACGGTGGACTGTGGTGACAGACATGAGTAGAGACAAATTATAGTCAGATGTCATGATATTAAAGTGACTGACGGAATACTATTCAACCTTTAAAATGGAAGAAATTCTGTCATTTTTAACAATATGGATGAAATTTGGAGAACATTATGCTAAATGAAATAAGCTAAACACAGAAAGAGATACCACGTTTCCACTTATATGTGGAAACTAAAACAACCAAACTCATAAAAGTAGAGAGTGGAGTGGGGGTTGACAGAGGCAGGGAGTTGGCGGGAATGAGATGGTAATCCAAGAGTACAAAGGCCCAATTAGATAGAAGGAATAAGCTGTATTTTTGTTGCGATCTATTGCACAGCATAGTGAATGTAGTTGATATTCGAGTACTGTACCTTTCAATATTGCTTAGAGAGTAAATCTCAAATGTTCTTATAAATATGTCAAATATTTGGGGCTATGAATAGGACAATTAGCTTTATTTAATGATTCCAGGTTGTATTAAAAAGTCATATCATCACCTTCTGTCTTATAAATACATAAAACAATAATTTGTTAATATATAATTTAAAAATTTTTTTAAAGTGGCTGAGGAAGTAGTAGATTGCAAGTCACGATGGGGAACAAAGGTTAGACAGATCCACCTGCCAACCAAAGTTTTATCATAATAATAAGATCAACAATGTCTGTCAATAAAAATAGCAGCAAATAATTATTGATTCCTATATGCCAAGTATTGTTCCAATCACTTAATAAACATTAACTCATTTAATCCTCAAAATCCTCTTATTATCTCTGTTTCATAATGAGAACACTGAAGCATAGAAAGATTAAATCATTTCTCCAAGGTTATACTGCTAATCATAGGACTAATATTCAATCCAAGACATTCAGAATCAATGCCCCTTCTCTGTCTGGACCAATATGCTACAATGTATACAGTGCATAGATTTAAAAAATAGCCTCCCTTAGCTTTTTCCCAAAGTCACACATCTCATGAAAGGCAGAATCCAGATCCAACTAAACATTCTTCTTTCGATTTTTGTATTCATATTAGCATTCATAATTTGAACAAAAATTTTACTGAGTAAATTGTGGTAATCTAGTTTATTATGATTAATACTGCCAGTTTGTTAATTAAATTATATAAGGGGAATATAACCTGTGGCACAGAAGTGGAAGTTTTCAAAATTATTTAGAAAAAATATTAGGTTTAAGAATGTATCATTCACTCTTCTGACTTATAGCATTATAGACATACAAATTTTCTAATTTAACAGTTTTTTGTTTATATGGTTTGTCTGTGTCCCTACCCAAATCTCATCTTGAACTTAACTCTCACAATTCCCATGGGTCATGGGAGGAACCTGGCTGTAGGTGATTGAATTTAAGGGGGCAGGTCTTTCCTCCGCTGTTCTCTTGATAGTTAACAAGTCTCCTGAGACCTGATGATTTAAAAGGGGAGTTACCCTGCAGGCTCCCTTCTCTTGTCTGCTACCATGTAAGACATGACTTTTACTTTCTACCATGATTATGAGGCCTCCTCAGCCATGTGGAACTGTAAGTCCCATAAATCTCTTTCTTTTATAAATTGCCCATTCTTGGGTGTATCTTTATCAGTAGCATGAAAATGAACTAATAAAGAAAATTGGTACCAGTAGAATGGTGTGCTGCTGAAAAGATACATGAAAATGTGACAGCAACTTTGGAACTGGTCAACAGGCAGAAGTTGGAACAGTTTGAAGGACTCAGAAGAAAACAGGAAAATGTGGGACAGTTTGGAACTTCTAGAGTCTTGTTGAAAGGCCTTGACAAAAATTCTGGTAGTGATATGAACAATAAGGTCCAGGCTGAGGTGGTCTCAGATGGAGATGAAAAACTTGTTGAGAACTGGAGCAAAGGTGACTCTTGCTATGTTTTAGCAAAGGGACTGGTGGCATTTTGCTCCCCCCTAGAGATCTGTGGAACTTTGAACTTGAGAGAGAGAATTTAGAGAATCTGGCAGAAGACACTCCTAAGCAGCAAAGTATTCAAGATGTGACTTGAGTGCTGTTTAGGGCATTCAGTTTTAAAAGGGAAAAGGAACACAAAAGTTTGAAAAATTTGCAGCCTGACAGGGTGATAGAAAAGAAAAATCCCATTTTCTGAGGTGAAATTCAAGCCAGCTGCAGAAATTTGCATAAGTAATGAAGAGCCGAATGTTAATCCTCAAGACAATGGTGAAAATGTCTCCCGGGCATGTCAGAGGTCTTCACAGAAGCCCTCCTATCACAGGCCTGGAGCCTAGGAGAAAAATGTGGTTCCATGTGTGGGGCCCAGGGTCCCTGCACTGCATGCTGCTCGAGGGACTTGGTGACCTGTGTTCCAGCCACTCCAGCCATGGCTGAAAGGGGCCAACATAGAGCTTAGGTTGTGGCTTCAGAAGGTGCAAGCCCCAAGCCTTGGCAGCTTCCATGTGATGTTGAGCCGGTGACTGCCAGTGAGTGCACAGTTAAGAATTGGGGTTTGGGAACCTCCGCCTAGATTTCAGAAGATGTATAGAAATGCCTGGATGCTCAGGCAGAAGTTTGCTGCAGGGGCAAGCCTCTCATGGAGAACCTCTGCTAGGGCAGTGCAGAAGGGAAATGTGTGATTGGAGCCCCCAAAGATTCTCTACTGGGGCAGCACTTAGTGGAGCTGTGAGAATAGGGCCACCGTCCTCCAGACCCCAGAATGATAGATCCACCTACAGCTTGCACTGTGTGCCTGGAAAAGCCACAGACACTCAACACTAGCCTATGAAAGCAGCTGGGAACAAGGCTATACCCTGTATAACCACAGTGGTGGAGCTGCTCAAGACCATGAGAACCCATATCTTGCATCAGTGTGACCCAGATGGGAGACACAGAGTCAAAGGAGATTGTTTTGAAGCTTTAAGATTTCACTGCCTGCTGGATTTCAGACTTGCATGGGGCCTGAAGCCCAACTGTTTTGGCCGATTTCTCCTATTTGGAATGGCAGTATTTACCCAATACCTGTACCCCCATTATATCTAGGAAGTAACTAATTTGCTTTTAATTTTATAGGCTCATAGGTTGAAGGGACTTGCCTTGTCTCAGATGAAACTTTGGACTGTGGACTTTTGAGTTAATGCTGAAATGAGTTAAGAATTTGGCACTTTTGGGAAGGCATGATTGGTTTTTAAATGTGAGAACATGAGATTTGGGAGGGGCAGAAGTGGAATAAAATGCTTTGGCTGTGTCGCCACCTAAATTTCATCTTGAATTATAACTCCCACAATTTCCATGGGTTGTGGGAGGAACCTGGTGGGAGGTGATTGCATTATGGGGGTGGGTCTTTCCTGTGCTGTTCTTGTGATATTGAATGAGTCTTACTAGATCTGATGGTTTTAAAAAGAAGAGTTTCCCTTCGCAAGCTCTCTTCTCTTGTCTGCCACCATGTGAGACATGCCTTTCACCTTCTGGAATGATTCTGAGGCCTCTCCAGCCACATGGAACTTTAAGTCCCATAAAACTTTCTTTTGTAAATTGCCCAGTCTTGGTTATGTCTTTATCAGTAGCATGAAAACTGACTAATACATTTGTATTGCCAAAGTAGATGCCAAAGGAGATTTTAAAATAAGGTCTAGAATTCAGTTCAGTCAGGGAATAAATATTTATGTTTAGAAATGGTGATCTGAAGTATGACACATTATTTAAGCATAGGCATCTCTAAAAGTAAAATATCTCTCTGTGAGATTAATTAATTGCTTTCACATTTTGTGAAGACTTTATTAATTTGATAACCCAAACTCAATTTCTTTAAGTAGTATTCATGAACTGTGAAATGAAGGTCTATTTTAGGGGTTAAATAACTTAAAGGAGAAGAATATTCATTTGACTATATACTAAAATGTTTAGTAGTAATGGGAAATAAAAATGTTTGCTCGTGTCAAAAAGTCTGTTACTACGTATCTTGGCACTCATAAGCATAGTCTAGACACATGTTGAATGGGCGCGGAATATAGCACTAAATTTTTTGGTTATTCCTGTCACATCGCCATTGTGAAGAGAATGAGATCAACGTGTCAGTAAGCTAGAGTTATGAAAGCTTTCAGAATCATATATCCACAGAAAATTTAAAAATCACATGCAAGAGTAAAAATAAATTTGAAAAATAAATTTTTACTTTTCTTTACTGTTCATCATAAATAAATCTATTAATTCAAGTATGTTGTAAAATTAGAGTAGGAGTCATAAGATTTTCTTCAATAAGAAGTTAACTTTGACTAGAAAAATATGTAAAGAAATCTAAATGTGAATATTCACAAAAGCATTTTGAAGTTAAATAGCTTGGAATATATTTTGACAAATAATTTTAATTTCTCCTAAGTTTCTTATCAGTTACATGATTGGTTCTTAGCCATTTTTCAGGTAATAAATGGTTTAATTGAAATGACATTGAAAAGGTAAGCAAATAAATGAAGTGTATTTTGTCAACATTTAACTGTAAACAAGGTAGTCTTGGTATTAAAAGTATCAAATAAAATGTCTTATTTAATGTTGGGGATATATAAAATTTCAAAACTGGATTATACAGTTGTATGAATATATTACATTATATTGCTAATTTACTTATCATAGTTTAACTATCCCTCCCCAAGGATACACTTCTCCATCCTTACCTGCCAGCAAAGATATATTTTTCAGCAATGTTTGTGTCACATCCACCGTCCCATAATTTCCTGAGTTTGAAAGATAACATTTCATGGTTTGAGTAGATTGTGGATTCAATTTCCTGACAGGTTGATTTTAGCATTTTTCCTACTTCTTTATGATTTTATTTCAGGACTAAATTCTATTAATTTCCTGCTCAGGAATGAATCATATTTACCTTGTCATAAGAGTGGTCTGAAAAAGTTTGTGAAAATGAATTTTCAGCCCAGGCATGGTGGCTCATGCCTGTAATCCCAGCACTTTGGAAGGCTGAGGAGGATGGATCACAAGGTCAGGGGTTCGAGACCAGCCTGATCAACTTGGTGAAATCCCGTCTCTACTTAAAAATACAAAAATTAGCCAGGCATGGTGGCACACACCTGTAATCCCAGCTACTTGGGAGGCTGAGGCAGGATAATTGCTTGAACCCAGGAGACAGGGGTTGTAGTGAGCCAATAGCATGCCATTGCCCTCCAGTCTGGGAGACAGAGCCAGAGCCCATCTCAAAAAAAAAAAAAAAAAAACAGAAAAAAAAGAAAATGAATTTTCACCAGAATGTACTTTCATTCATAGAGATTGAATACACAATCAATAATATACAATCAAAAATACATTTATACCTGTTATATTTTTAAAATTTTAGTACTTCTATATAAAGTTACTAAATATTTTCTTCTCAGAGGTATTACTGCTTAGTGTCACTGGTATATCATAATTTGTTTTAAAATTGATTTTAAACAACTTATTATTAGCTATGTTATACACTGGTTGTTAATAATTTATTCTAGGAAAATTAGATCTATCTTTAAAGTGTACCACAATTTTTTTAAAAGAATTACTTCTGGATGCACTGATCTCATAATCATTTAGCAATTTTAAATAAGAGTATATAGATTGCTAGTGACTTCTTCAGAGAGAATGCTATATAAACTAGTCTGATCCTTTGAGAACTGTTTTCATACATTCATAAGAACACGAAATAAACCTTTAAAATATGTGATCTTTTGATATGCCATACATCTTTAAATTTCTTTCAAAAACTCAAAATTTATTTTAAATGTTTTGCATATATTGAAAGCTGCTAAGAAATGATAAGTAACTGTTGGGACTCAAGGTAAATCATTATGATAAGATAATTGCCTTAATGGATCTTAGAATCCATACTGAGAGAAAATTACACGTATGAGGCAATTTGACTATAGAAATGAGGAATAATCATAATATTAATAATATACTGCAAAGATGACAGTTTTCTTCAATAATTAAAATACTTATAAAAATGTTTACAAAACAAGAAACAGGACTAATGAAGAAACAATTGAGATACAAATTGGATTTTATAACTTGAATAACAAAATTTCAAGGAAAAACATTGGCTATAATTAGAACACAGTGTTTGTTTGTGTTTGGAAACTTCAAACTCATTCAGGGTTATGACTGACCATTTTTTCAAAGCAAACTGCAAGTCCTATTTTTTTTTTTTTTATTTTACCCTGGCTCCCTATATCTGGATATGTAATTAGCTGTTAACATTATTTCTGGATAGCCAGCCAGGACCCAGAAGTACTCGCTATGTGTTATTTGACTCTCCATTATTCACAAGAATTGTTGACTGAGCTGATTTATTCAACTATATAAGTGACCCCTGTTCCTTCCTCTTTATATTATTCACTCAAAAATAATATCCTTTCTTGAAAGACATGGAATCTTTTCAGGAAGGGTGTACATGCATTAGAGATTTGTTTTCCCCATCAAGTCTCAAAAAACTTACCAAGGTTGATGTGGGGGAGTAACAGACCAGGTGTGGACACCACGTTGTGTTCTTCTTATTCTAAAATATACAGAAGGACAACTGCTCATTCACTTGCTAATCATATTTCCAAGTTTTGGGGGAAGGTAGTGAAGGAAACTTTAAGATGAACATAATTCATACAAGCTAGTGAGTATGCTGGAAAAGATTCAAAAGAGTTTTGAATGGATTCAAAATCAGTGCAGTTATTTTAATAACTTATATATAGCTTTTATCTATTTACCTAGTCAGAGAGAGAGCTAAAAATTTAATGTACATATATAAAATATTTAGTTATGATGACGTAGTATATAATATGTATGGTTTCTCAGAATTTTTCTTATACTAGAAATCCATTTTTGAGAGTGCATGAAAGCAAACAGATAAAGCCTCCAAAGTCCCACCGACCCCCACAACCCTCACCACCCCTCAGGGAGAAGGGGAAGCATGATAGATTATTGGAGAAATCAACATGTCTTCCTTCTACCTTACCATTTTCTAACTTAGAAAATCTTGACCTGCTTCACATACAGGAACCTCTGCTTCTGATATATAGTCTGTCCCATCACATTCATCCCATTGTTGCCAAACTAATGTTTAAACACAGTGGTTCTGTTACAGATAGTTAGACAGGCATGAGTGGGGCAGAAGAGGGCTCTCTCCACCCATCCATCAGGAATGTCAGGCAATCCAATAGGATAATTGTTCAACAGTTATCACATTGCCTTTCCAAAAATGATAATTCAGCCTCTGGTGCCAGGGAGATACAATGTCTTGCTGATCCACAGCTATTAACATTAAAGTATTAATTGAATACAGGTGACAAGGAGAAGCAAAAAGGCTTTCCAATAAAATCTCAGATATTGGGCAAGTGAGCCTGGGCATGCACATTAAGAGACAAAATGGCAGAGTATGAACTTCTAGGGGCACTCCACGAGAAAAGAGAAGCTTCAGATGGGCATGTGAACAACTTCCTAAATACACTGAGTGTGCTCACCTCCCAAGGGTAAAGAGGGTACTGTGCATGCTGGCAGCCCTCCCTAAGGGAAGAATCATGGGAAAGGGGACAGCCCATAAAGTCCTAGAATCAAGGATAAACACCAGACTTGACCTTCACGAGCTGACTTGGGTTTCTTCCAAGCAAACTTTCTTTTCTTTCCTGTTCTAAAGCCGTTTTAAATAAACTTCCACTCCTGCTCTGAAACTCGCCCCTGTCTCTTTTTCAGCCTTATACCCCTCAGCTGAATCGTATCTCCTGAAGAGTCAAATATTGAGGTTGCTGCGAACCCACACAGATTTGCTACCAGTAACTCGGATACCTTCTATCTGGAATAGTTCTATGACTGCAATCATTCATGTCCTCACTGGTCCCACAACATTCCACGTGTTTTGCTAACTTGCATCTCTAGGTCCTTCCTCAAAGACATGGGAACTCTTCTTTACATGGTTAAACCCTACCTGCCTTTCTAAGGACTATGTCTAACCTCATATCACATGTCTTTCACAAAGCTCCTCAAAATACTCAAAACCCAAAATGAAAGCAAATGGCATGCAATTTAGCAAATGAGGGGCTGTATGAAATTTATGGTATTGTGAAAAGGATAATTATAATAATGTGCATTAGGGGCTGTGATCAGAAAAGTTTGTGTTGCTATTCTACACAAGCATGAGTCCAGAACACCTAATACACAATGTACTGCGGCCAGAGGGAAGCAGTGTTTAGGCAAGATATGCTGCAGTAAACGTCATTTTGCTTGGAGACCTGAAAAAGAAGAAGTTGAGGTTAAGAGGAACAACTTTAAGCCTTGAGAACTTTCTGTATCAAAGCTTAGAAGTGAGAAAGAGCAAGGTACTTTTGAGGCACTGTGAGAACTTAAGATGGTTGAAGAGTAGGTCATCTGATTATAATGGAAGATAAGCAGTCAGAATTTCATTCAATTTTAAATCAAACTGAAGTATTGTTATGCAAATTAATAATTGATCTATACAATTTATTATCATTTGAAGGTGTGTCGTTAGTAATATTGTTATGGTATCACTGGGGTGTTGATTTTTCTGGCCAGAACATCTGTGGCTGCAGCACCTTTGCCCAAGTTCTTGTCCTGTGTCCAGGAAGAAGGTGGTACGAAGAAGAAGGGTTTTATTTAGTGTTAGAACAGCTCAGTGGAGTGGGTAGCTCCTCTCTGTAGGCAGGTCGTCCATGGAGTGTTCAGTTCTCAGCAGAGAAGAGTCCCTGGAGATGGTGGCTCCTCTCCACAGGCAAGTTATTCAGACATCTCTGCAGGTCTTTGAAGCTCTCAGCAGAGAGGGTAGCTCCTTTCTGCTACTGGCTGTCCCATTGTCTCCAGCTATCAGCAGAGACAGTACTCCTCTCTGCAGCTGGTCATCCCATCATCTCTCTGCACTCTTTCTCCTCTGGCCATCCTCTGCCCTGCTCTGGCTGAGCCTAGGGCTTTTATGGACTTCAGAGGCAAGGAAATGCATGCTGACTGGTCCATGGGTAGCCATGGATGGGTTCCAAAGAGGCACCATGAGTCCCCACTCTGGTCCTCAGGACTGGCAGCCTAGCCTGGAGCCTTCACGCCCTCCCTGACCCAAATATGGGGCCTAAACTAGGGACCTACCTTCTTCTGCCCAGGAATCAATCTGCCTCCAGCTGCCATTCATGGTCCCTAGGCTCAGCCCCAACCCTCCCTCTGAGATTGGAGCAGGTGCTGAAAGTGGAGAGAGGCCAGGCAGACACCTCCAAGCCTATAGAGAAATGGGGGTCCATCCTGGAGCCCCAAGTGTGCACACTGCAGAGACACCTGGCTCCTGCACTTGGGAGGGTAGCCACAGCAACACCAGAAAAGGCAGATAGTGCCATGACGCTCTCAGCAGTGCTGAAGGAATTAAGAAACAGATACAGAAATACAGTGCAAAAGGTGGGTTCAGAGTGGAGCATCAGGGGTCTCACAGCATTTGCAGCTCACTCACATATTTATTCTTTACTTTCCAGTGACAAGTTTGACAAGTGGATGCTCTGTGTTCTTTCATTGGTTAAAGGTAAACTTATGAGGCAGCTAGTGTATGTTTACTATAGGTTAAAGATAAACTAGAAAGATAAACTAGAAACTAGTTCTTTATGGGGGAACAATTGAGGCAGAGTGACACATCCGGTGTTCAAAGAACTAATTCATCTGGTGTGAGATATATTCATACTGGTTACTGTTTTATAACATCTTAAGCAGTTTTCTGCTTTGGGGGGTTAACTAGATTTTCCTTGCTGCCACCCTCAGCAAACAATATGATGTATCACACACGTCAGAATTTGCTCTCAAGATCCTGTTTGCTCCTGGCCCTACCCAAAGTGTAGAGGGAGGCTGGGATCCACAGCTGCAGTTTGGGTGGCTGTAGCTCCACCCAGGAGGGTGGGGCTCCTGCCTGCTCTGTAGACCAGGAAGCCTGGGTCTGCAGGTACAGTTTTAGTGGCTGCAGCAGCACCTGGGGAGCTTCCATCACAACTCAGAAGGGCAGGGCTCCCACTGGCTCCATGGAATGTGCAGCCTCAGCCACTTTTCCCTGCTGCAACTGGCATGATGGCAGCAGCCACTGCCATCAATATTACTGTCTGAGGCTGTCTCAAAGTACTGGGAAGTAGCTAGTGGAAAGAACCAGAGCTTTAGAGTCAGACTAAGGGATTTGAGTTAACCTTAGAGAAACTTCTCATCTTGTCAGTAAAATCAAGGCATTAGTATTTACATCACAAGAATGTTGAAAGACTATTGTTTTATTCATTATACTGTTCCCAGTGCCTGGTACATACCTAGACATTTTATAAATGTTTCTTAAATTAATGTTAAATTTGTTATCCTTTGTTGCTTCTCTAATTGACTTCTGGAGACAAAATAAGAATTACACTAACTTTAAAGCTGCTGTTAATATATTTTGAGTTATGCAGAAGTGTCCAAGGTCATTTGATTACAAATATATATGACAAATTCCACATTTTTTTCTGCCTTTGGATAGTAAGCAGTTTGTTAAGTTAGCACGTTTTTATTAGATTGGAATGACAAGGTGATATTTAAGGTAACTATGGTACAGAGACTGAAGCCCTGTCTACATCTTAATAGCATTGACTATCCAAGCCATTTTCATATTTGCAGCCTATAATGTCTTACAGATATTATATTTTATATGTATTTTGTCTGTTTCTTCACTTAGTGCTACTGTCACTGTTGTGTTGAGGCGATATGCCTATGTCTGTCATTGACAACATCATTCAGCTTTGTTCTTCCGTTTTTCCTGCATACGTTTGAAAGCAAGAAGGGCTTTAAATGTTGTTCAATAAGATGCTTGTCAACAGGGTTCATGTGTAATGTTTCGAGCTGTATATATTTAACAACATTTGAGTTCTATTTTTAATTATTATGGTTATCCCATGCTCACATTACATACTGTCTTTTGTCCTGAAGACCTTTTAATAAAATTTAAAAATCCCAGCACTTTGGGAGGCCGAGGTGGGCAGATCATGAGGTCAAGAGCTCGAGACCATCCTGGTCAACATGGTGAAACCCTGTCTCTACTAAAAGTACAAAAAATTAGCTGGGCATGGTGGTATGTGCCTGTAGTCCCACCTACTCGGGAGGCAGAGGCAAGAGAATTGCTTGAAACCGGAAAATGGAAGTGGCAGTGAGCCAAGATCAAGCCACTGCACTCTAGCCTGGTGACGGAGAGAGACTCTGTCTCAAAAAAAAAAAAAAATACTATTTCCATGGGCTTTATGTTGCAAGAACATGACTACATAGAATTCACTTTTTCCACCAACTCATTTTTGTCTGGCTTACGATTTCTTTGCCAAACTATTCTAGGCACAATATGAGATATACAAATGTAAACACACATTCACACAATATTATTTTCTTTTATTAACTAAGGTGCATCAATAAAACCTAAAGGAGATCCTATGAGAACTACCAAAATACTCAAAATGAAGGCTATAAAAAGGTAGATATTTCTTTTCAATTTTATGTCACAATTTATTTAACTAACTCAGATAATCCAATTCAGGGCCTTCATTATTGAGCTAAATAATTTATTATATGTTGATCAATATTCCTAGATATGGAAAGTAGGGAGTTTAAGTAAGATGTAAATATATAGAGAGAAACATGGGGATTATTACTACTTCACTTCAAGTAAATAGTTTCAGTGGAATAACAAGAATAATCTGAATCTCAGTGAATTTGAAAGGAGTTAGTTAGCTTTCCTTAGGTAGGTAGTAAGGGAGGGGTCCCCGGAGAGCCCCTGGTCCATGGGTCAGTGCCTCATCCCCACATAACATACAAATCAGCCAGGGAAAAAATTCAGGCTGTAGGCATAGATAAGGGAACTAGCACAGGGTGTTGTGCCTAGAGACAGACTCACGGCTGCACAGATAGAAAAACGTCAAGATCACTTGGACAAAAACTTGCACAAACCTCCAGTTCACTGAGATAAATGAACAAGGCCTGGCATAGAAATGCCTATGTCCTTTGTATAGTCAGCAGGTTTCCAAGAAAAGTTTCTTCTTTGGTGGGCATGGGAACAGTGGGTTCTGGTGGATTCCTGTGGGCACTTTCCTTTCCTTTTTGAACTGTGTGTCTGGCCTCTATGAATCATCATTTCAACCCATGGCCAGGGGCCAAGGTCAAGCTTTCACTTCAGCTACTGACAGGTCCTGGGCCAAGCTAAGCAACCTCTATGAATCATCACTTCAACCCCTGATTGGTCCTGGGCCAAGGCCCTGGGCCATGCTAAGTTATACGTTCTCCAAGACAGCCCACAGAGTAAGCACATTCCTACTCCTTCCCAGTCCATAAAATCCCTGGGCACCAGCGTCATAGGGTGCATCCCATACAGGCCTGCTGGCAGAGAGCTTTCTTCTTTTAATTACTAAACATTCACTCTAACCTCACCTTTGTGTCCATATTCTTTAATTTTTTTGGAAGTAGGACAAAAAACTCTGGGCATTATCTCAGAAAACAAGATAATGTTATATCTTGGAACATTACTGAGACTACAAAAAGTTAAGGAGTAAATAAAAGTTGAAGTGGTAGAGATAACACTTTTATGATTTTCTTATTAATTTGGTTTTGAAGGGAAGAAAGAGAGGAAAAATAATAAATCCATATATCACACAATCTTATATCTCATTTCTGTGTCCAATTCATAAGGAAAGCTCAGTAAATACACATTAATTTATCATTACTGGAAACTAAATGTACTTTACAAACTTATTAACAGGCTAGGCATGGTGGCTCACACCTGTAATCCCAGGACTTTGGGAGGCTGAGGCGGGTGAATCACAAGGTCAAGAGATTGAGACCATCCTGGCCAACATAGTGAAACCCCGTCTCTACTAAAAATACAAAAAATTAGCTGGGTGTGGTGGCACATACCTGTAGTCCCAGCTACTTGGGAGGCTGAGGCAGGAGAATTGCTTGAATTCCAGGAGACAGAGGTTGCAGTGAGCTGAGATTGCACCACTGCAGTCCAGTCTGGCAAGAGAACAAGAGTCAGTCTGGAAAAAAAAAAACTTATTAATGGTAACTAGAAGTCATTTACTCAACAGAGTATGATAGGGATTATAGGTCTCAAAAATAAATAAAATATCCCTGCTCTAACTAGCTAGCTGGAAGAGAATAGAAATCAATGAGAGAGTATTAGGTTTTCAGCAGCTGAATAAAACACATTTAACACATGTATTAGTCCATTTTCATGCTGCTAATAAAGACATACATGAGACTGGGAAGAAAAAGAGTTTAATTAGACTAACAGTCACAAATGGCTAGGGAGGCAAAAATCACAGTGGGAGGCAAAAGACACTTCTTACATGGTGGCAGCAAAAGAAAATGATGGAGATGCAAAAGCAGAAATCCCTGATAAAACCATCAGATCTCATGAGACTTATTTACTACAATGAGGACAGTATGGGGGAAAATGCTCCCATGATGTAAATTATCTTCCACAGGGTCCCTCCCACAATATGTGGGAACTATGCGAGTGCAATTGAGATTTGGGTGAGGACACAGCCAAACAATATCATTCTGTCCCTGTCCCCTCCATGTCCTCACATTTCTAAACCAAGCATGCCTTCCCAACAGTCCCCAAAAGTCTTAACTCATTTCAGCATTAACTAAAAAGTCCACAGTCCAAAGTCTCATCTGAAACAAGGCAAGTCCCTTCCACCTATGAGCCTGTAAAATCAAAAGCAAGCTAGTTACTTCCTAGATTCAATGGGGGTACAGGTATTGGGTAAATACACCCATGCCAAATAGGAGAAGTTGGCCAAAATAAAGGGATTATAGGGCCCTTGCAAGTCCGAAATCTGGTGGGGCAGTCAAATTTTGAAGCTCCAAAATGATTTCCTTTGACTCTAGGTCTCACATCCAGGTTGCTCTGATGCAAGAGGTGGGTTCCAATGGTTTTGGGCAGCTCCATCCATATGGCTTTGTAGGGTTCAGCCTCCCTCTGAGCTGCTCTTATGGGCTGGCATTGTGTGCCTGTGGCTTTTTCAGGTGCACAGTGCAAGCCGTCAGTGTATCTATTATTCTGGGATCTGGAGGATGGTGGCCCTCTTCTCACAGCTCCATTAGGTGGTGCCCCAGTAGAGACTCTGTATGGGTGCTCCAACACCACCTATCTCTACTGCACTGTCCTAGCAGAGGTTCTCCATGAGAGCCCCACCAGTGTGTCAAACTTCTGCCTGAGCATCTAGGCATTTCTATACATCTTCTGAAATCTAAGCAGAGGTTCCCAAACCCCAGTTCTTGATTTCTGTGCACCCTCAGGCTTAACACCACATGGAAGTGGCCAAGGTTTGAGCTTGCACTCTCTGAAGCCACAACCTGAGCTCTATGTTGGCCCCTTTCAGCCATGGCTAGAGCAGCTGGAATGCAGAGCACCAAGTCCCTCGGTGGCATACAGTATAGGGACCTGGGCCCCTGCCCATGAAACCATTTTTTCCTCCTAGACCTCTGGGTCTGTGATGGGAGAGGCTGCTGCAAGGTCTCTGACATGTCCGGGAGACACTTTCCCCACTGTCTTTGGGATAACCATTTGGCTCCTCATTCCTTTTGCAAATTCCTGCAGCTGACTTGAATTTCTTCTCTTAAATGGGATTTTCTATTCTATCTCATTTCTATCATCAGGCTGCAAATTTTCTGAACTTTTATGCTCTGCTTCCCTTTTGAAATTGAATGCATTTTACAGCACCCAAGTCACATCCTGAATGCTTTGCTGCTTAGGAATTTCTTCCACCAGACACACTAAATCATCTCTCTCAAGTTTGAAGTTCCATAAATCTTCAGGGCGGGGCTAAAAACTACCAATGTCTTTGCTAAACCATAAGAAAATTCACCTTTTCTGCAGTTCCCAACAAGTTCCTCATCTCCATCCAAGACCACTTCAGCCTGGATTACATTGTCTATATCATTATCAATATTTTTGTTAAAGGCATTCAACAAGTCTCTAGGAAGTTCCAAACTTCCCCACATTTTCCTGTTTTCTTCTGAGCCCTCCAAACTTCTGCCTGTTACCTGGTCCCAAAGTCATTTCCACTTTTTCAGGTATCTTTTCAGAAATGCCCCACTCTACTGGTACCCATTTACTTTGTTAGCCTCTTTTCATGGTGCTGAAAAAGACATACCTGAGACTGGGAAGAAAAAGAGGCTTAATTGGACTTATAGTTCCACATGGCTGGGGAGATCTTAGAATCATGGAGGGAGGAGAAAGGCACTTCTTACATGGTGGCAGCAGAGAAAATGAGGAAGATGCAAAAGCAGAAACCCCTGATAAAACAATCAGATCTCATGAAGCTTATTCACTACCATAAGAATGGTAGGAGGGAAACTGCCCCCATGTTACAAATTATCTCCCACCAAATCCCTCCCACAACATGTGGGAATTATTGGAGTACAATTCAAGATGAGATTTGGGTGGGGACACAGAGCCAAAACCTATCAAGACACAGATAGAAAATCCAGATAATTATAACTGCAGACATTATTCAGAAAATCCGTTTGTACAGAGATATAACCCATATATATATATATATGGGTTATATATATACATATATTATATATATTATATATATGTATATATATAATATATATACATATATTATATATATGTATATATATGGGTTATATATATACATATATATATTATATATATATGTATATATATAAAAACTATCATGTACTGTATATATGTATATATATAAACTATCATGTACTGTAACAATAAAAATAATAAATAAATGAGGACCTAATGGTCTTAATTTATTGCAAAACTGTGAACTCAATCTCAACTATATGAAATTCTCTCAAAATGTTTTGATATATACAGAAATTTATTTTTTAAAAGATGGACTGGTAAAAATTTGATCTACTGACAAACAAGTTTAAGGCTTTAAAAAATCCTCATAAGTAGGATAGAAACCCACATTTGAAAATTTTTAAAAAGAAGAAAATATTTAGGAAGTTTCTCATGTTAAATTTTTTTTTAACCTGTGAGTTCTTTTTTATTCTTTTTAGCATTAATTTATAGTTGTTCAGAGTTGCTAATAAGCCTCCAGAAAGTAATAAAGGCTTACAATTAATACTTTCATGAAATTTGAGAATTATTATATATTTTTACATCATCAATCTATTTAAGTATTGTTTCCAAGCCTGAATTAATACTACATTTAATTTGATTTAAAAAGGGATTATTTTAAATATGTATCTGAAATACAAATTTTATGCATATATCTTAAATATAAATTTTAAGTATATATCTTAAACATAAAGCTTTAGATGATTTTCTCTGAATGCCAGATATATTTCTATGACAGAGACAATTGCTATCATTATAAATTCATTCTCTCATAATTTGTTTTTCAAGTTTTGGGTGGCAGGGAAAAATGGTAAGTTGAGTATTTCACATTTCTTGACTTTGGAATCTTTGATTCGTTTTACTTTTTGTTTTAGTTTGAACAGTTTACAAATCAACTTGGCAGCCTTCTGCTCAACTGTATAAATACAATATTAGTTATATGCAATACTTTAAATTTTATGTGGTAAAACCACAAAAAAAGTGATACAGTTCAATGTGCTGCAATATTTTTAAGGTCAAATTCATGTTGTTAAACTTTCTTTTTCTTTTTTTTTTTTTTGAGATGGAACCTTACTCTGTCACACAGGTTGAAGTGCAGTGGCACAATCTCAGCTCACTGCAACCTCCGTGCCCAGCCGTTAAACTTTCTTTTACGCGGTTAAGCTTTAACGAATCTTTGAACTTCATGACTTCATTAAGAACATAACGCACTCCAGGAAATACAACTAATAATTATCTTTTCTTATTTAGAGAAAATGTTCACATATTTGCACATGTAACGTTGAAATAATTGTATACAATTTAATGTAGGAGAAACATCTAAAGTTTGAACTTATAAAGGAGCACCAGGGCACTGAAAAATAAATGGAAGGATAATGTACGTATAGGAGCATGAGAGTTTTCCATTTCTTGTTGGATTCTGTTTAAAAGTAGCTTGTTATATTATTCTGTCTTTATGAAGACATGTTAGCTTCACACATTATACAGCACCCTACCTTTATCTCTAATATACAGAAAGGACACAGACTTGAGTAGTAAACTATAGTTAAAGAGCTTGGAGAGTTAGTTAGTAATGCTTATAATAAATAAATGAATAATAATTAATTAATGCACCCTTTATTTGCTTCTCCCAAAATAAGTCAAATACGTCACCGTTTGGATATGAAAACCAAAAGCTTACATCTACAAACAACACACTCTCTTTTTATCAAACCCTCTTTTAATGTACAAACGGCATATTATTTGAAGCGATCTATATATTTTTAAGATTACAGTAATTATTTGCATATGAAACCCATTACTAACCTACCATCAGTGGGGCAGTCAATAGTAGTTAATTTTCAAGTAATGTTGGTGGATCTATGCTGTTTTAGTCACACACCCTCACACAATATCCTCTGTGACTAGCAGTATGCATCTGTAAAATATTTACTTGAAACAAGAAGTATGGTCTGTGCCTATAGTACTAAGTCAATCTAACTAACATACATAAGAATTAAGCTTATAATTCTGGCTTACAGACTATGTAAGCAAATGAACACACATAGTTGCACTGATTTAATTATTTTTCTCTCTAAAGAACTACTTTCATAAAATTCCTATTAGTCACTTTTGAAGTTTCAATGCTTACATTCATAGAAATACATGAATAAACAGAACTCCTTCAATGAAAGTTTTGTAAATATAGAACCCAATTTTAATGTTTTGCCTAATTTGCTGAGGAAAGACGCAGATTAACACCATGCAAAAAATAAATTCAAAGAATACTGAAAGAGTTAAATGCAGAAGGAAAAGAAAGAAGTGAGAGAGTGAGAAAAGATGGTAGGAGGGAGGAAGGAAAGAAAAAAGAAAAGAAGGAAGGAAGAAACAAGGAAAGAAACCTAACAACAGCAACAACCAGAATAAAGTGTTTATATTTGATTATCTCAATTTTGAAATATACATAAATTGCCAAGCATACTTGAGGAAATCCCAAAGGAAAAAATAGAAGTCTTTGAGAATATGAAATCAAGATATAATACTCAATAAAGGAAAAAAACATGAGTCACAAATATGAAAATAACACGTTAAAGACATGCTAATTCTTACTGAAGGAACTAATAAGATGTTAAGTGGGTTTCAGGAGCTTATGATAATAGAATATTTACAGATATTTTTAAAAACATTCCAAAAGAGAGGATGGACAACAGCAAGATGGTGAAATAAGACTCTCCAAGGGCTCATTCACCCCCTTCTCCATCCTGCAGAATAAACAATTTGAATAATTAATCACATGAAAAAATATGTTCACAAGCTTTAGAGAAACCAAGTGAGAGATTACAGCACCAAATTAAGAAAAGGCATATTAAAGTGTGTAAAAAGGACAGTTATCCCCTTGTCGTTTATCCCTCAACCCCTAGCAGCACAGCAAAGAGAGAAATACTCTCCAAATGGTGAAAGGAGAGGGAAATTAGTACAGGGCTTTTCCTCAAACCCTGAAATTGAACCTGGCAATAAAACCAACACTAAGCATGCCCGCATGGCTCTAGACTCCAGGCCAGTATGCTCAGACTAAGCCTCCAGGCCTACTCACTGCCAGACTGGATCCTACAGGTCCAGGCTCCATGCCTATGCTGCAGACTTGGTCTTGGGCTGTCCCCAAACCAGGCTGACACCAGAGACCCCAAACTCCAGATTGGTACAAGTACCAAGGAAAGATAAAACCATAACATCTAAAGAACACAGTACTCTCTCAGTAGCTGACCTCAAAGTAATGATAATATGTGAATTTTCTGATACAGAATTTAAAATAATTGCTTTACAGGAGTTCATTGACATTTAACAAAACACAGAGAAACTTACTGGTAAAAGTAAGTAAAAACTCAAAATACTTTAATGCTGTAATGATGGTGTATAAATCACTTATATCTTCAATATGAAGGTTAAAAGACAAAACCATTACAATAATAGCTACAATAATTTGTTAAAGGATACACTATATAAAAAAGATGCAAATTGTGACATCAAAAATTCAATATACAGGTGAAGTGTAGTGGAGTAAAAGTGTCATTTTTCTATGCAATCGATGTTAAGTTGACATAATATTAAAGTAGCATTTTATAACCATACGATTTTTTTGTAAGTCTTATGGTAACCACATAACAAAAACTGGGAGTAGATGAAAAAAAATAAAATGTAAGAAAGCAAAGTGTGTTACTAGAGAAAACAATTTAATCATAAGGTAATACAGCAAAAAAGGAGGAAAGAAAGAAAAGATCTATGAAACAAACAAAATATTATTAACAAAATGGCAGCAATAAGTCCTTACAGATTAACAACTACCTTGATGTAATTGGATTAAATTATTCAGTCAAGAGACATCGACTAGCTTAGTGGATAAAAATAAAACAAGACACAACTGTATCCTGATTGGAAGAAACTGACATCATAGGGATAGAAAGTGAAGGATGGAAAAATGTATTCCACAAAATGGAAAGGAAAGAGAGCAGGAGTTGCTATATGTATCATATAAAATAAACTTTGAGTCAAAAACTATAATGATAAAGGAGTCAATTCATTAAGAGGTTATAACAATTCTAAATACATATGCATGCAACATTAGAGCACCTAAATATATAAAGCAACTATTAGTATATCTGGAGGGAGAGGTAGATTGTAATAAAGTAATGGTAGGGAAATTCAATACCCCACTTTCAGCAGTGAAAAGGTTATCCAGACCAAAAAAAAAAAATAAGGAAATATTGGACTTAAATAACACTATATACCAGAAAGGCATAACAGCTATATACAGAACATTCCATCCATCCAACAGCAGCTGACTACATATTATTCTCAAACACAAATAAAATATTCTCTGGAATAAATCACATATTAGACCAGAAAACAAACCTTAACACATTTAAGAACACAGAATTTATATAAAGTATCTTTTCCAACCACAATGATATGAAACTAGAAATTAATAACAGAAAGAATTTGGGTAAATTTACCAAATACATGGAAATTAAACAACATTCTGCTAAGTGGGTTAAAGAAAAAAATAAAATTAAAAAATATCTTAAGATAAATGAAAATGGAAACACAACATATTAAAACTTATGAAATACAGAAAAGCCGTTCTAAGAGTGAAGTTTATAGCAACAAATGTCTACATCAGTAAAAGAAAGATAACAAACAAAATACTACACCCAAAAAAAATAGAAAACCAAGAACAAACTAAGCCAAAATTTAGCAGAAAGAAAGAAATAATATAGAGCAGAGCAGAAATAAGTGCAATAGAGACTAGAAAAACAACACAGAGAATCAATGAAGCTAAGAGTGGGTTTTTGAAAACAAAGAAAATCAACAAACCTTGAGCTAGAATAACTAAGAAGATAAAAGAGAAGACTCAAATAAAATCAGAAATAAAAAAGAAAACATTATAGCTGATACTACAGAAATACAAAAGATCATAGAAACTACTATAAACAGCTATATCACCACTAAGTGGATAACCTATAAAGGATAAATGCCTAGACACATACATTCTATCAAGACTGAATCACAAAGAAGAAGAATATCTGAAGAGACCCATGACAAGTAAGTAGATTGAATCTATAATAAATAGTCTTCCATCAAAGAAAAATCAAGTGCCTGTTACCTGTTGAATTACATTCAAATACTAGAAGAAGAACTAATACCAAGACTTCTCAAACTTTTCCAAAAAATTGAGGGGGCTGGGTATGATGGCTTATGCCTGTAACACCAGCACTTTGGGAGGCGAAGGGGGGCAAGTCATGAGGTCAGGAGTTCGAGACCAGCCTGGCAAATGTGGTGAAACCCTGTCTCTGCTAAAAATTGAAAAATTAGCTATGTGTAGTGGTGCACGCCTGTAATCCCAGCTTCTCGGGAGGCTGAGGCAGGAGAATAGCTTGAAACCAGGAGGCAGAGGTTGCAGTGAGCCAAGATCACGCCATTGCTCCAGCCTGGGCAACAAGAGAGAAACTCTATCTCAAAAAAAAAAAAAATTGGGGGACTACTTCCATCTCATTTTACAAGACCAGAATTACCCTGATACCAGACAAGAATGCTACAAGAAAAATAAACTATGGGCCAATATTCCCGAGTAACACTGATGTAAAACCCATCAACAAAACACTAGTAAAACCAAATTCAATAGCAAAACCAAATGATCATTCACCATGATGAAGTGAGATTTATCCTAGGAATACAAAGATGGTTCAGCATATACAAATCCATAAATGAGATACCCTATATTAACCGAATAAAGGACAAAAACTGTGATCATCTCAATGTATGCAGAAAAGACATTCAACAAAATTCAACATCATTTTTTGATAAAACTAAACAAATTAGGTATTTAAAACATGTTGTTCAACACAAAAAAGGCTATATAATAGAAACCCACAGCTAACAAAATATTCCATAGTGAAGTTAAACACTTTAACTCTGAGATCAGAAATAGACAAGGATGCCCACTCTCACCACTTTTATTCATCATAATATTGGAAGTCATAGCCAGAGCAATTAGGCAAGAGAAATAAATAGAAGATACCTAAACTGAAAAAAAAAATTAAACTATATGCATATGATATGATGTTAAATATAGAAAACCTTAATGACTGAAACAAAAAACTGTTAGAACTAATAAATATATTCAATAAAGTTTCTGGCTCTAAAAAAAACATACAAAAATCAATAGTGTTTTTAGGCACTAATAACCTGAAGAAAATTTTTTAAAAAAATAATGTCATTTACTATAGCTACAAAAATATTAGGTGCTTATAGATTATTTTAGGCAAGATGTTGAAAGACAATGAAAATTACTAAAAATGACTAAATAAATTGATAATGACAAATAAATGCAAATATAGTTTATGTTTATGGATTGGAAGAATTAGTATTGCTAAAATGTGTACTATATCCAAAGTGATTTACAGACTCAGTGCAATCCCTATCAAAATTCCAATGACATTTTTAACAAAAATATAAACATTCTAATATTTATATGGAACCACAAAACACCACAAAACAAAAGAAATATGGAGCAAAATAAGCAAAACTAGAGGCATCATATTACTTGATTTCCAAATTTGCTACAAACCTCTAGTAATTAGACAGCATCATACTGGCATAAACACCACCTCATAAAACAATGGAACATAATAAAGAGCCCAGAAATAAATATATGTATTTATGGTCAATTGATTTTCAACAAAGGTGCCAAGAAACTGCAATGAAGAAAGAATGGTCTCTTCAATGAATGATGTTAGGAAAACTGGATATCCACTTAAAGAAGAATAAAATTTGACCCTTATCTCTATTGTATAAAAAAGTCAACTCAAAATGGATTAAAGGCTTAAACGTAAGACGTGAAAATGTAAAACTATTAGAAGAAAACCCAGGGGAAAATGCCACAATATTGACCTGGTTTATACATTTTGGGGTATGAAACCAAAAGCAGAGGTAGCAAAAGTGAAAATGGACAAATGAGATTAAACCAAAATACAAAGATTCCGTGTAGCCAAAGAAACAATCAAAAGAATTAAGCGACAGTTTTGGAAATGGAAGAAAGTATTTGCATGGGGTTAAAAATCAAAAGATATGGGGAACTCACACAGCTCAACAGCAAGTAAACTAATAACTCAGTTTTAAAAAATTAGGCAAATAATCTGAATAGATATTTCCCAAAAGAATACATTCACAACATCATTAAAACACATGACATGTAAAACTCATAGGTCTTATAAAGCAGTTACACAATTGAGACTACAAAGCAGCCAGGTAACTACTAATATTATGACAGAAACAAAACTTCACATATCATACTAATCTTGAGCATAAATTGAATAAATGCTCCATTTAAACGATATGAAGTGGTAGAATGGATAAAAAGGTAAGATTTAACCATATTACTACCTACAAGAAAGCCACCTAAATGGTGCTGACATATAGACTTAAGGAAAAGTGGTGAGAAAAGCTATTCCATGCAAATGAAAACCAAAAATCAGGAGAAGTAGCTATACTGATAACAGATAAAATAGATTTTAAATCAATAACAGAAAAAAAAAGACTAAGAAGGTCATTATATAATGAAAAAAAGGGATCAATTCAACAAGAAGATATAAGAATCCTAAATATATATGCATCCAAATCTGGAGCATGCAGATTCATACAATCAATACTACTACACCTGGGAAAAGAGAAAAACAATAATAGTGGGGGACATCAACAAACTATTGATAGCACTAGACAGATCATCAAGGCAGAAAACTAAAAAAAAAAAGAAACACTGGACTTAAATTGGACTCTAGACTAAATGAATGTAACAGATATTTACGGAACATTCTACCCCTAAACTGCAAAATATACATTCTGCTCATTAGCACATGAAATGTTCTTCAAAATAGACCACATACTAGAACATAAGTCTTAATACATTTTAGCTAATTGAAATTATATCAAGTATTTTCTTAGACCAACTTAAAGCACAGTGGAATAGCACTGGAAAGTTCCTCCTACTGGAGGAACTCTCAAAACTATAAAAATACATGGAAATTAAACAACTTGCTCCTTAATGATCTTTAGGTGAATGACAAAATTAAGATAGAACTCAAACATTATTTTGAAATGTATGAAAATATAGTCACAATGTACCAAAATATTCGAGATACAGCAAAAGCAATGTTGAGAGAAATTTATAGCATCAAATGCTTACATTAAAATGCTAGAAAGTTCTAAGATTAACAAACTAATATTGTACCCCAAGGAAATAAAAAAAGCAAAAAAAAAAAAAGTCCAATACTAGCAAAAGAAAAGACATAATATGAGCCAGAGCAGACTTAACTAACATTAACACTAAAAAAAACTTTCAAGTAAATGAAACATTAGTTCTTTGAAAAGATAAACAAAATTGAGAGGCCACTCAATAGATTAACCAAGGGAAAAAGAGAGAAGATTCAAATAAGCACAAACAGAAACAAAAATGGAGACATTATAACAGATACCACAGAAATACAAAATATTATTTGAGACTAATATAAGAATCTCTACATGCAAAAATTGGAAAATCTAGAGGACATTAGGTAGTTTCTGGAAATATAAAACCTTCCAAGATTAAACCAGAAAAAAATAGAAATCCTAAGCAGACCAATAATGAATAGTGAGATTGAATCAGTAATAACAATAATTCAAAAAACCTCCTAACAAAAAAGTACAGGACCAGATAGATTCACAGCCAAATTCTACCAGACCTACAAAGAACTTGTACTAATCCTATTGAACCTGTTCCAAGAAATAGAGAAAGGAATTTTCCCTAACCCATTATATGAAGCCAGTATCACCCTGATACCAAAGGAGTCAAGAAAACAACAACAACAAAGTAAATCTACATGCCAATATCCCTGTTGAGCAAAGATGCAAAAATCCTCAACAAAATACTAGTAAACGAAATCCAACAGTACATCAAAGACCTAACACACCACAATCAAGTAGGTTTTAGTCTAAAAATTCAAGGATGTTTCAACATAAGTGAATCAATAAATGTGATTTACCACATAAAGATAATTAAAAATGAAAACTGTATGACCATTGCAATAGATGCAGGAAGAGCTTTCAATGAAATCCAGCATCCTCTCATTATAAAAACACTTGACAACTTAGGCTTAAAAGGAACATACCTCAAAAGAAGAAAATCCATATATGACAAACCCACAGTCAACATTACAGTGGGAAGGGAAAAGTTGAAAGTATTCTAACTAAGAACTGGAAGACAACAAGGAAGCCGACTTCCACCACTCCTATTAAACATAATACTGGATGTCTGCCTTGAGTAACCAGACAACAGAAAGAAATAAAAGGCATCCAACTTGGAAAATAGAAATTCTAATATCTCTGTTTGCTGATGATATGATCTTATACCTAAAAAACCCTAATGGCTCCTCTAAAAGAATCCTAGATTTGATATATGACTTCAGTAAAGTTTCACAATACAAAACAACATTAAAAATTGAAGAAATAGTAGCATTTCTATATATCAATAATGATCAAGCTGAGAACTAAATCGAGAATTCAATTCCATTTACAGTAATTACAAAAATATATATGTCAAGGAATACATTTTACCAAGAAGGTGAAAGGTATCTACAAGGAAAACTACAAACATTGATGAAAAATGATAGATGACACAAACCAATCAAAAACCATTCTGTGCTCATGAATTGAAAGAATCAATATCATTAAAATGATCTAATACCCTGTGTGAAGCAATCTACAGATTCAGCACAATTTCCATAAAAATGCAAATATCATTTTTCACCATGTTTTTTTCAGAATTAGAAAACCTACCCTAAAATTTGTATAAAGCCAAATAAAATCCCAAGTAGCCAAAGCAATCCTAAGCAAAAACAACAAAGTAGGAGGCATTACCTTACATCACCAGACATCAAATCATACTAAAATGATATAGTAACCAAAAGAACATAGTAATGGTATAAAAATAGACATATAGATCAATGGAACAGAATAGAGCACAGAGAAATGAAGCCACATACTTACAACGGTTCTTTGACAAAGTTGACAGAAATATACACTGAAGAAAGAGCACCCTATTCAATATATGGTGCCAGGAAGCTTTGCTAGATATATGCAGAAGTATGAAACTGGACCCATATCTCTCACTATATACAAAAATGAGCTCAGGATTGATTAAAGGCTTATATGTAATACCTGATACTATAAAAATTCCAGAAAAACAACCTAGGAAGAATTTTTCTAGACATTAGCCTAGGCAGAGTTTATGACCTCAAGGCACAGATAGCAAAAACAAAAATCATCAAATCTGACTTACTCAACTAAAAATCTTCCGCACAACAAAAGAAATAATCAACAGAATAAACAGACAAACCTATAGAATGGGGAAAGGTATTTTCCAACTATGTTTAATACAAAGAACTAATATTCAGAATCTACAAGAGACTCAAACAGCTCGACAAGCAAAAAGCAAATAATTCTATCGAAAATGGGCAAAGGACATGAATATATATTTTACAAAAGAACACATATGCGTGGTCAACAAACATATGAAAAAAAATGCTCCACAGCACTAATCATTAGAAAAATGCAAATGAAACAACAAGTGGATACCATCTCACACCAGTCAGAATAGATATTATTAAAAAGTCAAAGAACAACAGATGATGGCGAGGCTACAGAGAAAAATGAATACTTATACACTGTTAGTGAGAATGTAAATTAGTGCACCTTCTATGGAAAACAGCATGGAGATTTCACAGCTAGCTAAAAACAGAGCTATCATTCAACCTAGCAATCTCAACTGTACTCATATGTATATTTCAGCAGTATTCCCAATACCAAAGTCATGGAGACAATCAATGTGCCCACCAGTAGATAATCAAATAAAGAAGATGTGGAGTGTGTGCGTGTGTGTGTGTGTGTGTGTACATGTATATACATACTATGGACTAGTCCTCACCTGTAAAAAGGAATAAAATCCTGGATGGAACTGAAGGCCATTATCCTAAGTGGGAGGAGGTGAGGGATGAAAAATTACCTATTGGGAAAAATATACACTATTTTGCATGAGTGGTATATGAGAAGCCCCAACTTAATCACTACACAATATATCTATGTAACAAAACTGCACATGTGCCCATTAAGTCTATAAAAATAAAAACAAAAGTACAGGTTGTCATCAGGTCTATAAAAATGCTCAGTATCACTAATGATCAGGGAAGTGCATATTAAAATCACAATGAGATATAACCTCACACATTTTATGGCCATTATCAAAAAGATGAAAGATAGCAAGTGTTGGCAGGAATGTTGAGTAAAGGGAAACCTTGTACACTTCTGGTCTGAATGCAAATTAGTAAGCTATTATGGAAAACACTATGGATGGTCAACAAAGCATTAAAAAGAGAACTACCATATGATCCAACAATCTCACTACTGGGTATGTATCCAAAGCTTATAAAATCAGTATGTCAAAGAGCTTTTGCATTCCCATATTCATTGTAGCATTATTCACAATATTCAAGATACAGAAACCACGTAAGAGTCTGTCAATAAATGAATGGATTAAAAAAATGTGGATGAATGGCTAACAAAAATATAAAAAAACAGAAAATGTGGAATACTACTTAGCTTTTAAAAAAGAAGTCCCTGGCAGGGCATACTGGCTCATGACTGTAATCCCAGCACTTTGGGTGGCAGGAGAGGGAGGCTTACTTCAGCCCAGGAGTTCCAGACCAGCCGGAGCAACACAGTGAGACTCCATCTCTATTAAAAATAAAAACAAGTTAATTGGGTGTGATGGCACACATATGTTGTCTCACTACTCAGGGAGCTAAGACGGGAAAGTGACTTGAGCACAGGAATCTAAGGCTGCCATGAGCTATGATCACACCACTGCACTCCATCCTGGGAAGCAGAGTTAGACTCTGTCTCTAAAAACAAATAAATAAATGTTAAGTGGAAATCCTCTCATACGAAACATCACGGATGAACTTGGAGGAAACTATGCTAAGTGAGATAAACAAGGCACAGAAAGACAAATACTGTATGAATCTCACTTACATGTGGTGCTTAAAAAAGTCAAACTCATAGACATAGATAGTAAAATGGTGCCTACCAGAGGCTGGGGGTTGATGAAATTGGGAAGATGTTGGTCAACGGACACAAAATTTTAATTAAGAATGAAGAAGTTCAGGCGATCTATTATATATTATGGTAACTATAGCTAATAACAAGATATTTCATACTTGAATATTACTAAGACAACATATTTTAAGTGTTCTCACTATAAAAAAGTATGTAATGTAACTCATATGTTAAGTAGCTTTACTTAGCCACTTCACAATGTAATATTTCACATGAAAATATTAAGTTGGATATCATAAATATATAAGATTTAGAACAAAAACCTACAAAATATTGTAATGAATTATTCTATTTGAAGAAAACATTTTCACTATTGATGTAATAAATATGTTTTTTTATGTGTTAGAATTGCTTAAAGCAGCTTTTATTTTTCATTTTGCAATATAATGTTTAGGATTCATCTTTGGAATATTACCTATAAAAACACACACACAAATAAACGAAATATATATAGTCCTGTCAATTGATTGAAAGAACTGTGTCTCCCAGTATCTTATTGCATAATTTCTTATGTCCTACAGCTTGTTTTTCATGTATTCATATGTTATGATTTACCAGTTATATACTATCAAATAGTATTTCAACAATGTACAGACAATCCAATTTTGTCAAGAAGGATCTTATTTATTTTCACATTTTCTGCATTGACATTTGTCATTTAAGCATAAGATATAATAACCTAAAAAGGTCCATTGACATAGTTCCAAATATATATATTACTCAGAAAAATCAATTACAACTACTAATAGTCCAGACGAATGAGAAAATATAAGAAATATTCAATATACAAAACTACTGATGGTATACTAGGAAACCTTGTTTTTGTAATACTAATTTTTGTAAAAGACTTTAAAATATTTTTTTTCTGAGAATATAAATATGTTTGAACAATTTATCTTGATATTATCAGATCCTAAATCAAAAAATTGAAAGAGCCACCTTCATTGCCTTTTAGAAAATTTAATTCATGATACCACAATTATTTATTATGCTAAAGTCACTAACCTGTAATACACACACGTGAGGCAGTATAAAATAATGCAAAAAGCACAGGCTTTGCAGTTGGTATTTGGTCTGACTCTTGTCTGTATCACCTGCTGGCTGTGTTACTGTGAAAAAAAAAAAACTTAACGCCCGGACCTCAGGTTTCTCAGAATAATAACTAATAATAATAATAATAGCTACTGTGTAGGTTTGGTTTAAATATTAGATAATCAGATGTATTTAAATTTCTGGCTCAGAATATTAAAAAAATAAATGGAAGCTGTTATGGTGATTTATTATATTTAAGAAAAACAGTCAACATAAGCATTTTCAAAGAACATAGGTATACAGAAGAGGGAAAAAGCTATTTTACGTTTAATCGGTGTCCTTCCAAGAAACACTGCATATATAATTCAGATCTTTTTTCCATTTCTGTATTACAGTACTGTTGAAAACTAAAATAAGAAGTAAGCATATTATACATTTAAATAGCTATACCAGTGGGATACAGATAGATGGTTTTACACATAGTGATGTAATTCATCTCCACGAAGAAATTTATGGCAAGTTCATTTTATTTAAAAAGAAATCCATCTCCTAGAATTGATGTCTCTGATTTATTCTTGCATATACACTGAGAAAATTGTCCATCATACAGAGAATGTTTAAGAGGAATGTAATTCTATGTGTGATCATGGTGATAACCACTGAGGAAATAATGACTGTAGAATATCAAACTTTTCAAAACCTTAAGTGAAAAGAGATCCATAGACAGGCAGAAGACACAAGAGGGGGATGTAGTATGTACACTGTGTAATAGCACACTAATATTATATTCAAGAACGGTACAATATCATATTTGCATATTATAATTCTAGTATGTTGTAGTGGAAGATGATTAAGCATATTAATGTTTTACTTGGTGTCTCAAGGCTTTTATTTGGTTATTTTTCCAATACTTATCATATAAGCTTGTATTAAGCACCCACTGTCAACATGGAACTTTATTAGGTGTTATACAGTGCTAATGGAATAGATGGCATAGAATGCCATTAGGCTATTTGCAATTCTAAAGAGAATAAACACTTCTCATGAATTTTCAGTGATATGTATAAAATACACTATTCAAACTTTTTGTGGGATAGTACTTTCTGATTTATATTTTTAATGATATAAATTACTTAGGGGAAAGGAGTTTATTTTCAGAATGTGGTCACATCACAGAAAACTAACAAATAAGTCAACTTCATCTTTTAAGTAGCATGTGGAAGCAGTATGCCTCAGCAGCCATTTTTTACTAGCTATCTTTTTCTGTTCGGGTTGCTATGGCAAAATACTATAAACTGGATGGCTTATAAATAATACAAACTTATTTCTCACAGTTCTGAAGGCTAGGAAGTCCAAGATCAAGGCAGCAGCAAGTTTAGAGTTTGACGAGAGACTGATTTCTGGTGTTTGCCTTTTTGTTGTGTACTCACATGGCAAACAGAGCGAGTATCTCTCTCAGGCTTCTTTTTTAAGGGCAATAATCCCATTCTGGCCTTCCCAAAGGCCTTACCTCCTAACACCATCATATTGGTGTTTAGGTTTACATATGAATTTTAGGAAGATACAAACATTCAGGACATTGCACTAACCCAGGAAGAGAGTTTGTGTCTCCCACGGTAGCAAAGCCTAAGCCACTGGTCTTTAGTCCCTTACTATACCCTGAATTCAGACATGGTCCTAATAGAATTAAAAAGGACAGGCCGGGTGCAGTGGCTCATCCCAGCACTTTGAGAGGCCAAGGTGAGCAGATCACCATGTCAGGAGATTGAGACCATCCTGGCCAACGTGGC
Source organism: Cacajao melanocephalus (assembly GCA_963573385.1). Taxonomy (NCBI): domain Eukaryota; kingdom Metazoa; phylum Chordata; class Mammalia; order Primates; family Pitheciidae; genus Cacajao; species Cacajao melanocephalus. The sequence continues at coordinate 84,072 of CAUYLG010008945.1, forward strand.
AAAACCCTGTCTCTACTAAAAATACAAAAATTAGCTGGAAATGGTGTCATGTGCCTGTAATCCTAGCTACTCAGGAGGCTGAGGTTTGAACCAGGTAGTCGGAGGTTGCAGTAAGTCAAGATCACGCCACTGCACTCCAGCCTGATGACAGAGCGAGACTCCATCTCAAAGAAGAAAAAAAAAGGACAATCCTTAATGCTCTATGGGAGAACATTCAATCTATTCTGCCATAGCATAGCACAGCCTTGACTGTGCCTGATTTCTAAAGGTCAGAAAGCCACTAACCACTAGCAAGCATGTCTTAGAATTGTCAGTCCTGTTGTCAGTTGACTACAATAAATAAATAACGCATTTTTCTAGGTAAACAATACTTAAAAGTGTCAATATGTGATGAGCAAATTCTGTCTAAATTGTAAAATAAGAAAAAATATAAAGCTGTTACTGAGGGTAAATCATTATATAAAAATAGTGTTATTAAAATCACTATTGATGCAGGAAATGGAGGTTCCTGGATTTCCTGATAGAAAAAGTGAAAATTTGAGTGGAAGGAAAAATCTAAAGCATTAGTTCTAGAGCCATATTTCAATAAATAAACACTCTGCTTTTACTTACTATATTTATCTGGACAGCTTACTGAAGATATTCCTTTGCATTGCCACTGCTTTTAAGAATACATTCAAGAGAAAATATGGCATACTGTTAACGCTTTCTCAAGTTCTGGCAATTAGCACGTGAGCTTCAATATATTCATTAAATTGTCTGATTCTTGATTGCTTTATCTGTGAAAACTGGGCACCATAGTAAGTATCTTGCAGGATTGAAATCAAACTTAAACAAGATCGTTCATATAGAAATATCAGTATAGTTCCTGGATACACCGTGTTGTGATTAAATTTATTTTCCTTTTATGGTAAAACTTTTCTCTCAAATTGTCCTCACAATGAGTTTACACAGCTTGTTGTCCCTTCCAGGCAGATTAAGTAGAGATCAATACTTTCTAATATAGTGTGTATCATGACCTGACAATTTTTTTTTCCTTTTCTTGATGGTGTTAAAGCCTGGAGTAAAAACAGTTATTAAATGTATCTTGGAAAGATAATAAAAGGAATTTGACCCATATTGTAGATGAATCCATGTTTTGGTTAGCTTCTAAAAGCAATTATCAGGAAGGCTTGAGACCTAGACATGAGTATTCTTCAAAAGGCCAAGAGATGGTTCTGATAGGAATCCTGGTTTTAAAATACTGCAAGCATGTTCATGGACATGTATCTATCCATGTACACATAGATGCACTCATGTTGTATGCATGTATGTATACATATATGTCTGCACACATTCAATAATGGTATGATATATTGGCCAACCTGTATGTTTTCATGTAGTTGTAAGCAGTGTTTTTACACATACTTTTTAGTGCACCTTATCCTCAAAGTATATTTTCTATACATCTCATAGAGTACTAGAATCACATTTCTTATCAGAGGAAAATATGTCTTCTTAAATAGAGTTAATATTCCTACTTGGATAGATCATTTTTTTCTCTAGCCAGGTTGAATTGAGGTGGCATAAAGGGCCAGAAAATGATGTAGGGAAAAATAAGAGACATTAAATAAATTATCAAAGTAGAAGTAGTTTTTATACCTCTCCCTTCCAAAGTAAATCTCATTCTGTCAGTAGCAATAGCACCAACAAAATCAAAGCAAAGACGGAGCTAATCTTTTGTTGCAATTATGAACTACTTTGGAAATTTTTACAGCTTTGCACTTCTGATGATATAAACCATGCATACTCATTACAGAAACCCTAAAATATCAACGACAGTGCAAATAAGGTAAAATCACCTGTGATCTCACCACCCACAGGTAACCATCATTAAAATACTGCTGAGGTAGACATTAATGTGTTTTTACTATCTATTATATTTATATAATTTAGAAGATTTAGTTTATTCAGTTGTTTTCTGTTTTTCTGATTTGGCATTACATTTAACTTTTATATGGCATAGAATGGTCTTCAAAACATGATTTAAAAAGTAATTGTAAGATATTTTATCATATGAGTGTGCAATGACATATTGAATAATTTCCCTATTGTTGATATATAAATTGTCTTAAACATTACTCATTGGAAATTATATGCCCACAAATTCTTTATATGTAACTCTTTGTCTTTCCTAGTATAAATTTCTAGGAGTGAAGTTAGTTATTTCAGGTTTGGGTAATTATGAAGTTTCTTCAAACATATGGCAAAAATTGCTTTTCAACAAATAATGCTTTCAGCCAATTTACATTTTCTCCAATTGTTTATTTTAAAAATAATTGTTAACAAGTTGATAGTTCAAAATAATAAAGTTTTAAATTTTACTATTTCTATCTCATCCAATATATGGATCTCATTCTTTTCATTGTTTTTAGGCTTAACCAGTTTTTCTCTAACATAAGATCAGTTAAATTGTCACCTGCAATGTTTTCTATTATCAACATTTTATACATTTCACTTCTTAGCATACTGGGAATTTATTTTACTTCATAGTAACTGGTAAGATTAAAACATATATTATACAAATAGCCATGTTTTTATATTTTTTCTTTTTTTCTTGAATTTCATGTTTCTTCTCAATAGTTCAACATAGTCTGTTTATCAAATATTAAATTCTTTTATTAGAATTTATTCCAGGAATATTAATTCTGATTCACTTAATCTGTTGATTATTTCAGTGCAAAACAGATTAGTTTGTTTTTATTTTATTAACATTTTACTATTTGTGAGGCAAATTTGGGACAAATTTTTGAAGATAAATTAATAATCTCTCTTATATCACATTGTATAGACTTAAAGAAAACATTACAAATATATTATTGAACACATATTATATAATTACATCGTAGGTAATATAGATACAAACATACCACTTATTCAATCAACCTAAACATAGCTGATTAAAATAATAATATGATATTATGTATACTGTTCAACTTTTCCAAATACAATCTTCATATTAATTGAAGTGTTGATAATAATCAGGTTGTTTCTCAGTGCTCATAAAAGATGCGTGCTTAATACCTATATACAGTAATGTTTTAAAAAGCTTCTCACAGAAGGATGATTTACTTATGAGATGTCTATTAGGTAAGGTTCTCCAAAGAAAGAAAACCTACAGAATGCATATGCATGTATTTTAGTGTACATATACATATATGTGTGTATGTGTATATGTATGTTTATGAATATATACTTTATTATCTGTTCTTACACTATTAAAAAGACATACCTGAGACTGGACAATTTATGGAGACAAGAGGTTTAATTGACTAACAGCTCTGCAGGCTGTTCAAGAGGCATGGCTGGGGAAGCCTTAGGAAATTTACAGTTATGGCAGAAGGTCAAGGGGAAGCGGTTGTAATCTTCACATGGTATCAGGAGAGAGAGTAAAAGGGGAAGTGTCAAATACTTTTGACCCATCAAGTATTGTGAGAACTCCCTCACTGTCACTAGAACAAGGAGGAGGTCTGCCCTGATGATCCAATCACCTCCCACTAGTTCCCTCCCCCATTATTGGGAATTATAATTCAATATGAGATTTGGGTGGAGACACAGAGCCAAATCATATCATTCCACCTGTGACCCCTCACAAATCTCATGTATTTCTCATATTTAAATACATGATCATACCTTCCTAATGTTCCCCCAAAATCTTAACTCATTCTAGCATTAAAAGTCCAAATCCAAACTCTCATCTGAGACAAAGCAAGCTCCTTCCACTTATGAGCCTGTAAAATCAAAAGCAAGTTAATTACCTCCAAGATACAATGAAGGGTACAGGCGTTGAGTAAATGCTCCCCTTTCAAATGGGAGAAATTGTCCAAAACAATGGGGCTAGAGGCCCCAGACTCCATGCAAGTCCAAAATCCAGCAGGGTAGTCATTAAATCTTAAGGCTCCAAAGTAATCTTTGACTTCACGTCCCACATCCAGGGCATCCTGATGCAAGAGGTGGGCTCCCAAGCCCTTGTGTTGTTGCCGGTATCTTTGCATCTTTTCCAGGTACAAAGCATAAGCTGTTGGTGGATACGCCATTCTGGGGTCTGGAGAATGGAGGCCCTCTTCTTACAGTTCCACTAGGCAGTGCCCCAGTGAGAACTCTGTGTAGGGATTCAAAGTCACATTCTCTCTCCCCACTGTCCTAGTAGAGGTTTTCCACAAGGGCTCAACCACTGCAGCAGACTTCTGCCTTGACATCAAGGGATTTCTATACATCCTCTGAAATCTAGGTGAAGGCTCCCAGGCCCTTTCCCTTAGCACACTTGCAGTCCCAACAAGATGTGGAAGCCTCCAAGGCTTGGGGCTTGCACCCTCTAGAGACACAGGCCAAGCTGTACCTTGGCCACTTTTAGATATGGCTGGATCTGGAGGTGATGGGATGCTGAGTGTCATGTTCCCAAGGCTGCACAGAGCAGTGGGGCCCTGGTCCTGCCCCAGGAAACCACTTTTCCCTGCTAAGTCTTCAGATCTGTGATGGGAAGGGCTGCTATAAAGGTCCCTGAAATGTGGAGACATTTTTCCCATTATCTTGGATGTTGACATTCTGCTCCTTGCAAATTTCTGGAGCAGGTTTGAACTCCTCCCCAGAAAATGGGTTTTTCTTTTTTGACCACATGATTGGACTGCAAATTTTCAAAACTTTTATGCTCTGCCTCTCTTTTAAATATAAGTTCTAGTTTTGGGTCATTTCTTTCTTTATGCAAATAAATATAGGATTTTAGAAGCAGCCAGGCCACATCTTAAATGCTTTGCTCCTTAGAAATTTCTTCTGCCAGATACCCAAAGTTCCACAGATCCCTAGAGCCAGAGTACAATGCTACAAGTCCCTTTACGTAAGCATAGCAAGAATGACTTTTACTCCAGTTTCCAATAAGTTCCTCATCTCTATTGGAGACGACCTTAGCCTGGACATCACTGTCCATATCACTATCAGCATTTCGGTCACAGCCATCCAATGAGTTTCTAGGAAATTCCAAACCTTCTTTCATCTTCCTGTTTTCTGAGCTCCCCAAGCTGTTCCAACTCTGCCAGTTACCCAGTTCCAAAGTCTCTTTCACATTTCCAGGTATTTTTATAGCAATGCCCCACCTCTCTGGTACCAATTTTCTATATTAGTCTATTCTCACACTACTACTATAAAGAACTATCCAAGACAGGTAATTTATGAAGAAAAGAGGTTTAATTGACTCACAGTTCTGCAGGCTGTACAGGAAGCATGGCTGGGGTCCTCAGGAATCTTAGAATCATGGCAGAAAGGCAATGGGGAAGCAGGCACATCTTCAAATAGTGGCAGAAGAGAGATCGAGCAAAGACTTTTAAACCATCCTATCTCATGAGAAAACACTCACTATCACATGAACACCAAGAGGAAAATCCATCCCAATAATCCAATCACCTCCCACCAGGTCTGCCCCCACCAGCATTGAGAATGACAATTCAACATGAGATTTCAAGTGGGACACAGAGCCAAATCATGTCATATATGTACATATATTATATGGGCAGGGGGATTTATTTTAAAGTATTGGCTCACATGATTGTGGTGGCTGGCAAGTTCAAAATCTGTGGGACAGTCTGGTACATGAGACCTAGGAAAAACAGTCACTATTGCAATTGGAGGTCAAAGGGAAAAGGTAGAATTTCTTATTTAGGCTCATTGAAGTATGATTAGTTTATTAAAATTATTTCAGGTAACCTTACCACATACACAGAAAAAGTAACTATGTGAGGAAATGGATATGCAAATTTGCTTAACTGTAATATTTGTTTCACTATATATGTACATCAAAATATCATTTTATAACTTTTTTATTTAAAAGGAATTTGTAAAAATTATTTTATTAAGTTGACCTATATTAAATTGCTAATATTTGACTGCGTTTAACCTACAAAAATGCCATTTCATATTGTTCAATCATATAGTTATCAGTGATTTTCATAACTCATACTGTGGTATGTATAATCTGGACTTGGATTTCTAGTGGCACTATTTATCTTGAAAAATGGGCCATCTTGAATAAAAAACTAACAGATATCTGTTATACTTCTTCTTAGTATCTGGTGAGTTCAGATACTTATCAGACTCTGCCAATGTCCTACTTTAGTTTCATTTTTAAGATATTATGCAAACCATCTGCAATCATCCCAAATATATAAAACCAAAATCAGTGAGCAAAAGGCAAAGCTGATAACTTCACTAACATATTGTGCAGCACTTCTAGAGGATTTGTCAGTATAAGTACTCAGAAGTGCCATGTTTTCTACTTTTTTTTTTAATGTGCAGTAATGTTTATTATCTACGGTCAATAGATAACATTTGTTTTTAATTATTTAGAGGCAAACAATGGGTCTAAAGAATTTGCTTCATTTGTGTATGTTTGTATGTTTTATCAAAACATACATTGTATTCCTACATCATGAAAAATATATTAAACTTTTATTTTTATTTTTCATACTACAAAACATATGTTAGAGAATAGATGCTGAAAAAGGAAGTCACAGCCATCTAGTGAATACTTTTGGTCGAATCTTGTCAAAAGGCCAGTTTGAACAGAAGAAACACAGTGGTAACTAGGAAAGGCAGAGAATGCTTTTCTAAGGGTGACCATAAGTTGTCTACTTTGAGATCCTTTCAGTTTTAAGATACATTGTTGAATTAATAAAAGTTTTAATTGCAGAAAAAAACACTATATTAAATCCATGCATGTGTTATATAATGTGTCATTATTCCACAATCATTAAAATGTTAAAGAAGTATACATTTTAGAATCAAAGAAACATGATGCTTTGTGTGGCTTAGTTAGGAATTTTTCCGGAAGCTTGCAAGAGTGAGAAACACTGACACACAGCAAGCACTCATTACAAGATGCAAATATGGAAAATTATAAGGAAAAGACGATAAATCTTTTCAGCATTTTAACTGGTAACACTGGCATTAAGTACAAAACAGTATATTTTGGCTGGGAGCAGTGGCTCACGCCTGTAGTCTCAACACTTTGAAGTGATCTGAGGTGGGCAGATCACTTGAAGTCAGGAGTTCGAGACCAGCCTGGCCAACATTACAAAACCCCATTTCTACTAAAAGTACAGAAATTAGTCAGGCGTTGTGGTGGGCACTTGTAATCCCAGCTACTCAGGAGGCTGAGGCATGGGAATCACTTGACCCTGGGAGGCAGAAGTTGCAGTGAGCCAAGATTGCACTACTGCACTCCAGCCTGGGTGATAAAGTAAGACACTGTCTTAAAAACAAACAAACAAACAAAACCAAAAAACTATTTTTTTCCTACAGTTGTTTTTACTTCTGCTCATACATACATTTTCATATTTGATATTGATATATTTAATAATTTATATGCAGCTTGAGAAAAAGAAGTTTAGCTTATCATAATGTGCCCACATTAGGTAATACTATCAAAAGGAGTAATTTAGTATCTATGAAGAAATAATTCTATTTTCCAGGCCCTGAAAGGAGAGAGGCTGCCTATCGTTGGAACACAAAGCCTCACAGGGTTCAAGATTGTGGATTTAGGTTTATGCTAGAAAAAGTCCAAAAACCAGTTAATTTTCCATCACAACATAACCTTTAGATAGACAGATAGATAGATAGATAGATGATAGATAGATATTGATAGATATAGAGAGATATAGATATATATACATTTATACACACACATATAAATAGTAGAGTTAGTTTTTGTAAATTTCAATATCTGTTTTAGATACATTAGATATATGGGCAGGTTTGTGACATGGGAATATTGTATGGTATTGAGAACTGAGGTATGGATTCCATCACACAAGTAGTGAGCATAGTACCCGATAGGTAAATTTTCAAGCCATGTTCTCCCACTTTCCTTCTCCTCCATGCAGTATGCAGTGTCTATTATTCCCATGTTTATGTCCAAGTGTACTCAATATTTAGTTTTCACTCATAAATGAGAATATAAGGTATCTGGTTTTCTTTTTCTGTGTTAATTCATTTAGGATTATGGCCGCCAACTGCATCTGTGTTGCTGCAAAGGACATGAGTTTGTTCTTTCTTATGTCTACATAATATTCCGTGGTGTATAGGTACCACATTTTCTTTATCCTATCTACCATTGATGGGCACATAGTTTGATTCCATGTCCTTACTATTGTAAATAGTAAAACAATGAATAAATAAGAGCCTGTGTCTTTTGGGTAGAATAATTGACTTTCCTTTCTGTTTATACACAGTAATGGGATGGCTGGGTCAAATGACAGCTGTTTCAAGGTTTTTGAGAAATCTCCAGACTGCTTTCCACAGTGGCAGGGTGAATTTACACCCTCACCAACAATGTATGAGGATTTCTCAACAGTCTCAGCAGCATCTATAATTTTTAAACTTTTTTATAGTAGCCTTGTGATTGGTTTAAGATGGTATGTCATTGTAGTTTTCATTTGTACTTCTCTGATAATTGATGATGCTCAGCATTTTTTCACGTTTGTTAGCCACTTGTGTGTCTTCTTTTGAGAAATGTACATTCATGTCCTTTGCCCATTTTTAAATGGGGTTGTCTTTTATGTGTTGATGTAAGTTCCCTAGAAATTCTGGATGTATTAGTCTGTTCTCACACTGCTAATAAAGACATACCTGAGACTGGGTAATTTATAAATAAAAAAGATTTAATTGACTCAGAGTTCCACATGGCTGGGGAGGCCTCATGATAATGACAGAAGAGCAAGGGACATCTAACATGTTGGCCAGCAAGAGAGAGCATGTTCATAGGAACTCCTCTTCATAAAACTATCAGATCGCCTGAGATTTATTCACTATCACAAGAACAGTATGGGAAAAATCGCCGTGATGATTCAATTACCTCACACCAGGTCCTTCCCATGACATATGAGAATTATGGGAGCTACAATGCAAGATGTGATTTGGACGAGGAAACAGCCAAATCATATCACCCGATATTATGCCTTTGTTAGATGCATAGTTTGTGAATATCTCTCATTCTGGAGGTTATCTGTTTACTCTGTTAGTAGTTTCTTTTGCTGTGCAGAAGCTTTTTGGTTTAATTAGACCCCATTTGTCCATTTTTGATTTTGTTGTAATTGCTTTGGGAGACTTAGCCAAAAATTATTTGCTAAGACTGATGTTGTGAAGAGTGTTCCCTATATTGTCTCCTAGGATTTTTATAGTTTGAGGTTTTACATTGAAGTCTTAGATCCATTTGGAGTTAATATTTGTATACGGCAAAAGGTTCACTGTTCAGCATATGGCTCTCCATTTACCCCAACACTATTTATTGAATAGGGAGTCCTTTCAATGTTGCTTGTTTTGGTCAGCCTTGTCAAAGATCAAATGGACTAAAAACTAAAATGTAAAGCTAAAAACTATAAAAACCCTGGAAGACAATGTAGGCAATACCATTCTGCATATAGAAACAGGCAGAGATTTCATGACAAAGACACCAAAAGCAATTGCAACAAAAGCAGTAATTGACTAATGAGATCTGATTAAACTAAAGAGCTTCTGCCCAGCAAAAGAAACTATCAACAGAGTAACCAGACAACATAGAGGATGGAAGAAACTATTGGAAAACTATGAAACTAACAAAGTCTAATATTCAGAAACTGTAAATAATTTAAATTATCAAGCAAAAAAGCAAAAAACAAAAAATAAAATAGGGAAGGACATGAATAGATACTTTTCAAAAGAAGACATACATGTGGCTAACGAGGCACATGAAAAAATTCTCAACATTACTAATCATTAAAGAAATGCAAAGCAAAACTGCAGTTAGATACCATCTCACGCCAGAATGGCTATTATATAGTCAGAATGGCTATTATGAAAAAGTAAAAAAAAAAAAAAACCGGTTTTGGCGAGGTTACTGAGAAACAGGAATGCTTATACACTACTAGTGGAAATGTAAGTTAGTTCATCTACTGTAGAAAGCAAGAAGTTATTTGAAACAAATGAGAACAACGATGCAATGTGCCATAATCTCTGGGACACAGCTAAGGTACGGTTAACAAGAAAATGTATAGCACTAAATGATGACATCAAAAAGCTAGAAAGATCTCAAGTTAACAACCTAACATTACACCTAAAAGAACTAGAGAACCCAGAGCAAACAAATACCCAAACTAGCAGAAGGCAAAAAGTAATCAAAATCAGCTGAAATGAAAGAGATAGAGACACGAAAAAACATTCAAAAGACCAATGAATCCAGGAGCTATTTTTTGAAAAAATTAATAAAATAAGTAGGTCACTAGTTAGAATAATAGGGAAGAAAAGAGAAAAGATTCAAATAAACGTAATCAGAAATGACAAGAGGGATATTACCACTGACTCCACAGAAATACAATCAACCACTGGAGTTTTCTCAAAGAACTTAAAGGAGAGCTACTATTTACTCAGCAATCCCATTACTGCGTATTTACACAAAGGAATATAAATATCTTTCCTAAAAAGACATATGCACTGGTATGTTCATTGAAGCACTATTCATATTAACAAAGACATGGAATCAACCTAGGTGCCGGTCAATGGTGCACTAGATGAAGAAAATGTGGTACATATATACCATGCAATATTATGTATCCATCAAAACAACAACATAATCATGTCATTTGCAGCAACAGGGGTGCAGCTGGAGGCCATAATCCTAAGCAAGTTAACAGAGGAATGGAAAACCAATTATTGCGAGCTCTCACCTGTAAATGGTAGCTAAATATTGAGTATATATGGACACAGATGGAAGCAATAGACACCAGGAACTACTTGAGTGGATACTACTTGAGTAGGAGGAAAGTGAGGGCCTAAAAACTACGTATCAGGTATTATGCTCACTACCTGGTGATAAAATCATGTATGCACCCGACTTCAGATATGCAATTTACCTAGGTAAGAAACCTGCGAGAACCTAAAATAAAAGAGAAAAAATATTAAAAATAAACAATAAATGATAAATTATGCAAGTAAAAAAAGGAAATGCCTTTTGCTGAGTTTTTGCGCAGCACCAAAAATGAATATCTACATTTATTTAAAAAGGCTATTAAGATATTTTTATTGGGCAGGCGTGGCGGCTCAAGCCTGTAATCCCAGAACTTTGGCTAGCTGAGTTGGGTGGGTCATCTGAGGTCAGGAGTCGGAGACAAGCCTAGCCAATGTGGTGAAACCCGTCTCTACTAAAAATACAAAAAATTAGCCGGGCATGGTGGCAGGTGCCTGTAGTCCCAGCTACTCGGGAGGCTGAGGCAGGAGAATCGCTTGAACCTGAGAGGTGGAGGTTGCAGTGAGCCGAAATCATGCCACTGCACTCCAGCCTGGGCAACAGGGTAAGACTTTGTCTCAAAAAAAAAAAAAATTATCCTTTTCACTACATAGCTTTTTGAGGTATGATTCTATTCATATAGTTCAACCAAAATAGTATTTGGAACATGCAGAAGATGAAAGAACCTATGAGAATTTAGACATCTCTTATTAAGCCATGCATCGTGGAGTTTGCAAAAATATAAAACTGTGACAAGCTTCTCTCTTAGAATTTTGTTTTGCAAAATATAATTTTGATAAATATATTTTATTTATGTTCACATTTGTTGGTTTTATAAATATTCATAAAATTGTTATTTAAAAATTGTTATAAGATTTAAGAGCCTTATATTTCTTTTTTTTTATATTTGAAAGAAAGAAAAAGAGAGGAAAGAAAGTGAGAGTGAAAGAAAGAAAAAAAAGAATGTAAGAGAGAAAGAAAGAGGAAGAGAAAGAGGGAGAGAGAACGGGATTCTTGTTCTATTGCCAGGCTAGAATGCAGTCTAAAAATGAGTATTAAAAACCTCTTTTATGCCAATAATTGTGCTTAACAATGGAGACAGGAAGGAATAAGGGATGAAAATAACAAACAAGCAGACAACCAGTGTTTTACTTAAACCTGTGAAATGCTATGCAATTGCTGAGGAGTGATTTACTTCCAATTATGTGGTCACTTTCAAAATAGGTGTAATGTGATACTGAGAAAACTGTATGTTTTGTGGATTTGGGGTGGAGAGTTCTGTAAATATTTGTTAAGTTTACTTGTTCCAGTTCTGAGTTCAAGTCCTGGATATTCTTATTAATCTTGTTAATTTTCTATCTCGTTGATCTGTCTAATATTGACAGTATAATGTTAAAGTCTCCCACTATTATTGTGTGTGAGTCTAAGTCTCTTTGTACGTCATTAAGAACCTGCCTTATGTATCTGGGTGTTCCTGTATTGGGTGCGTATATATTTCTAAGCTTTAATTTCAAAAATGATTTATATCAATAATGTTAATCCAAATAAACAGAAGGTCTTTGAGAGCCTCAATAATTAGTTATTATTTTTTAAATTGTGATTAAATACACATCACAAAATTTATTATGTTAACCATTTTTAGTGTAATATTCTGTGGAATTAAGCACATTCACACTGTTATGCAACTATCACTACAATCCATCTCCAGAACGCTTTTTATCTGGCAGATTGAAACTCTGTACCCATTAAACCAAAACTCCCCATTTCAGCCTCCATCCAGTCTCTGGCAACAATCATTCTACCCTCTGTCTCTATGAATTTGACTATTTTAGGTAGCTGATATAAGTGGAATCATGCAGTATTTGTCCATTGGTGACTGGGTTATTTCACTTAGCATAGTATACTCAAAGTTCCATCTTGTTGCATCATGTGTCCGAATTTTGTTAAGGCTGAATAATATTTTATTGTCCTGGGCCTGGTGCAGTGGCTCACGCCTGTAATCCCAGCACTCTGGGAGGCCGAGGTGGGCGTATCATGAGTTCAAGAGATGAAGACCATCCTGGCCAACAGGGTGAAACCCCGTCTCTACTAAAAATGCAAAAATTAGCTGGGCATGGTGGCACGCACCTGCAGTCCCAGCTATTAGGAAGCCTGAGGCAGCAGAATCGCTTGAACCCGGGAGGTGGAAGTTGCAGTGAGTCCAGATCATGCCATAACACTCCAGCCTTGCGACAGAGCAAGACTCTGTCTCAAAAAAAAAAAAATCATTATGGTTGTATACCACATTTTGTTTATCCATTTATCCATCAATGGACATGAGTTGATTTCACCTTTGGGCTATTGTGAAAAAAGCTGCTAAGAACAAGGGTATACAAATATATGTTCAAGTTTCTTTCCATTTTTTGGTTATATACCCAACAAAGAGATTTGCTTGGTCATATGATAATTCCATTTTTTAATATTTTGAAGAACTCCTATACTATTTGCCACAGTGGCTGCACCATTTTACATTCCCAAAAAATAGCACATAAGGGTGTCAATTACTCTACATCCTTGCTAGCTACTGTTATTTTCTGTTGTTTTTTAGATATAGTAGCCACCCTAATGTTCTTATTGTGGTTTGGATTTGCATTTCTCTAATGATTGGTGATGATCAGCCTCTTTTCCTGTATTGATCAAGGTTGTTTTGTATATCTTCTTTGGAGAAATGTTTACCCATGGACTGTGCCTATTTTTTTTAATTAAGTTGTTTGTGAAATTTTTGAGCTGTTGGTGTTCTTTTCATATTCTGCATATGAACTCCTTATCAGATATATAATTTATCAATGTTTACTCCCATCCAGTGGGTCGTCCTTTCACTCTGATGATTATGTTTTTTGATGATTACGTTTTTTGCAGCCCAATTTACTTTGTTTTTCTTTTGTTTCCTGTGCTTTTAGCATTATATCCAAGAAATTATTCCCCAATCAAATGTCATAAAATGTTTCTCCTATGCTTTCTTCTAAGAGCTTTATAGTTTTAGTTTTTACATTGATGTCTTTATTCCATTTTGATTTTTTTTTTTTTACATTTTGTAAGGTTAAGGGTCTGGCTTCATTTTATGCATGTACAGGTACAGCTTTTCCCAACACTATTTATTGAAAAAACTTATTTCTCCCACCGAATGTCCCTTGCATGGCATACTATGCAGCCATAAAAGAACAAGATCATGTTCTTTGCAGAAGCATGGACAGAGTTTGAGGCCATTATCAGCAAACTAGTGCAGGAGCAGAAAATCAATTACCACATGTTCTCATTTATATGTGGCAGCTAAATGATGAGAACACATGGACACAAAGAAAGGAACAATAGGATGGAGGCAGCAAATCACCATGTCATGTGTATACCTATGTAACAATCCTGCACGATCTGCACATGTATCCAAGAACTTAAAATATAATTTAAAAATAGAAAGGAATAGACACTGGTGTTTATTGGAGGGTGGTGGATGGGAGAAGGGAAAAGATCAGAAAAAAATGATTAATGGGTAATAGGCTTAATACCTGAGTAATGAAGCACTCTGTAAAACTAACCCTTGTGACACAAGTTTATTCCTATAACAAACCTGTATATGTACCCCTGAACTTTAAAGTTAAAATAATCATTTGACCATGTGGGTGAGGGTTTGTCAATAGGCCCTCTATTCCACTGTGTTAAGTGATTATGCCAGTAATGTGCTATTTTGATTACTGTAATTTAAGAGTAAAGAGATCCAGAATGTAACTTTATGGCATACAAATTACTTTTAAGCTGAAAACATTTGTGATTCAATAGATGCAAAAATAAGTTTTTTTAGAGCCTTCCTTATCTGACTAGAGATAGAAACTTCTGAGGGTGAGGATTTCCTAAATCCCCTTTCAATGGAAGTTTTATTGTCAACGAAGACAGCGAACACCACTCACACCTGCAATAAACACACTTTATCACAAACTTTCTTATCTCTTGTTTGTTCTTCTAAAAATACATTTGTCTTTCCTTTGAAAAACCAAACAATCTTCCCATAGAAGCCCTTTTCCTCCCACTTCGTTTTTCCTATTAAGTTAGATTCATAAAATCGTATTTTTCAAAAATTTTACTTTAAGTTTCAGGATACAAGTGCAGAACATGTAGATTTGTTACATAGGTACACGCCATGGTGGTTTCCTGCACCTATCAATCTGTCATCTAGCTTTTAAGCCCTGCATGCATTAGATATTTGTCCTAACGCTCTCCCTTCCCTCACAATCCACCCCCACGACTGTCCCCGGGTATGTATTGTCCCCTTCCCTGTGCCCAAGTGTTCTCATTGTTCAACTCCCACTTATGAGTGAGAACATGCTGTATTTGGTATAAAACCCTATTTCTAATTATTGAGCAAGCCACTTCTTTTATATACTACTACGCATGTGAATAAACCTCATATTTTCTCTTGTTAATCTATCTTCTGTCAATTTATTCACAGGCTCTTAAATATTAACTAAGTGAGTAGAGGAAAAGTTTTTCCTCCTAGAAAAGAGTAAATTTGAAAATCAGGAAGTATGAGATCTCTAATTTTATTATTTTTGGTTGTTTTACTATCCAAAGTCCTTTGAGGTTCCACATAAATTTTAAGATGATGAGTTTTCCTATTTCTGCAAAAAGTGTCATTGGGATTTTTGATAGGCATTGCATTGAATTTGTAGATTACTTTGGGTAGCATAAATTAATGGCATTAAATTATCGAATTCATGAATATCATATATTTTTCTACTTATTAGTGTCTCTTCTGATTTCTTTCTGTAGTATTTTATAGTTTTCAGTGTACAAGTCTTTCATCTCTTTGGTTAAGTTTATTCCTAAGTATTTTATTATTTTTGATGCTATTGCAAATGCAATTGTCAATTTTTTTTTTTTGCTCATTTTTAGTGTTTAGAAATGCAACTGATATATTTATGTTGATTTTATCCTTTAACTTTGCAGAATTCATTTTTTAGTTGTAACAGTCTCTCCCTTTGTGTGGTGTGTGTGTGTGCATGTGTATGTGTGTGTGTGTATAACCTTTCGAGTTTTCTAAATATAAAATGATGTTATCTGCAAACAGAGTTAATTTTACTTCTCTTACCAGGAAGTATGGGAATCCCCAGTTCTTGTCTAACTTGTAAGAAATTATGT
The DNA here is from genome assembly GCA_963573385.1 of Cacajao melanocephalus. NCBI lineage: Eukaryota > Metazoa > Chordata > Mammalia > Primates > Pitheciidae > Cacajao > Cacajao melanocephalus. The sequence goes on from CAUYLG010008945.1 coordinate 100,027, forward strand.
AGCCAAGAGATACATAGCAAAGATTAAGTAGCAGAGTTTATTGAAGGAAGATAAAATACATTCCTAGAAAGGTGTGAAGAACAGCTGTTCCATATGGAAAAATAGTAGTAACAGTGTTTATTTAAAGAGACAGTATACTCTGAAAGACGATATAGAGTGGGCTGTTAGAATGAGCCAGCAGCAGCAAATTCTGGGAACTCTGTTTATGAGAATCTTACATGATTATTCACGAAGGTTATGAGGGGGTGTTACTTACAAGCACGTTTCAGGAAGTCTTTTTGGGCATGTATGCTCCATGGTTGTACATGCTAGTAAACACTTCGTTTATCTCATTAGCATTTAAAATCTATACCCAGAGGTGTCTTTTTTACTATTATTACAAGCAAAAGACTATGCCAGTGCAAGGTTTTGGAGGAGTGTGCATTCTCATCAGCAGAGAAATTCCCTACCACGGTTATTTCAAGCTAGAGCCTGAGAGGTCCCGTTTAGGGCTGATGGAAGCCAACAACAAGGCCAAATGTAGTTAGCATAGCCATTGTTCTTTTTTCTTTGTTTTGTTTTCGTTTTTTACCGACTGTCAGCGACAGTGCTAACTATCATTGGGCAACATCCTCTGCACAGCAAAAGAAACAGTCATTAGAGCGAATCGACAACCAAGAGAATGGGAAAAAATTTTTGCAATCTACCCATCTGACAAAGGGCTAATATCCAGAATCTACAAAGAACTAAAACAGATTTACAAGAAAAAAACAAATAAGCCCATTCGAAAGTGGGCAAAGGATATGAACAGACACTTTACAAAAGAAGACATACATGAGGCCAACAAACATATGAAAAAATGCTCGTCATCACTGATCATTAGAGAAATGCAAATCAAAACTACATTGAGATACCATCTCACACCAGTTAGAATGGCGATCATTAAAAAATCAGGAGACAACAGATTCTGGAGAGGATGTGGAGAAAGAGGAACACTTTTACACTGTTGGTGGGAGTGTAGATTAGTTCAACCATTGTGGAAGGCAGTGTGGCGATTCCTCAAGGACCTAGAAATAGAAATTCCATTTGACCCAGCAATCCCATTACTGGGTATATATCCAAAGGATTATAAATCATTCTACTATAAGGACACATGCACACGAATGTTCATTGCAGCACTGTTTACAACAGCAAAGACCTGGAACCAACCTAAATGCCCATTGATGATAGACTGGACAAGGAAAATGTGGCACATATACACCATGGAATACTATGCAGCCATAAGAAACGATGAGTTCGTGTCCTTTGCAGGGACATGGATGAACCTAGAAACCATCATTCTCAGCAAACTGACGCAAGAACATAAAATCAAACACAACATGTTCTCACTCATAGGTGGGTGTTGAACAGTGAGGAAGGCAGCAAATCACACTGCCATGTGTGTACCTATGCAACAATCTTGCATGTTCTTCACATGTACCCCAAAACCTAAAATGCAATTAAAAAAAAGAAAAAAAAAGAAAAAAGCTGAACTATCAAAAAATAAAATAAAATAAATAAAATGTATAAATAAATTTAAAAAGAAAAGAAAGTAAAAAGATGGAAAAACATGATGCTGAGCAAACCAACATTTATTTTTCGTAATTATATTCAAATTTATTAACTGGGTCACTTCACTGCAGCTTAAAGTTGGTCATTTCTGAGATTCAAAACAAGCTTTTGGAGGAATCTATGTAGAGATGATTGAATAGATTTTTCCCTAATTAGGAAGGCATATCACAGCTAATCACCAAATAGATGACTTCAAAGACTACTTAGACAGTAAAGAAAAACTCTGGAGTTCACTTACAACCATGATGGCATGTTGAGAACAAGTAAATTTCTGATACTTTGCTGCAGTACCTTTTTAGAGTTGGAAAAGTACATAAATTCTTCTGCAGGAGTCTCTGCCTCAAAGCTTGTTCAAAATCCCTTTAACAGAACTGCCAGTCATTGCAGAGCCTATAGTGCTGATTTCTTAAGAAATCATCATCCATACATTTCTAATATTTACAGTCTGAACATGAAATAAATACAGCTTTTGTTCAGTAGCATTTGGGAGTAAGCAGTGGTATTTCTTAGTGTGGGCAGAATTAAATGCTTTGGGAAAGATTTATCATTGCAAAAGGATAATTTGAAGGACTGCATTGAAAAAAATTCAGGCCAGTTAAGATTATAAAACTGTTTAATAATCAGCACTGACACTGGCTTGCAGAAGGATAATTAGAACCTTTAATGTTCAGGGTGCCTTTTGAAAACACTTCTGGTGGTTAATACTACCATCTTAACATCCAAAGAAGGGCCACTGGGTTGACAGATGATAACCAACAATCTTATCCAAGGTCATGAGGAAAACTGAAGGACAAATTTTAGTTTTCCTAATATATTCTCTCATTAGATATACTACTATTCTGCAATATCATTTGAGGGTATGATTTCCCCCATAAGTAAGAGATCTAAGATGGAGACTGCCGATTTTGAAATATCCAGACTTTCAAAATCACAGCTGAAAAACAATACTTCCTGCCTCCTCCCTCTGGGCATTTGAGACTGAGAATCAGTTTTAAGAAGGAAGGCTTGCTGATCCACACCTAGTCTTGGTGATCCACCCTTCATTGCCTCGGTAAGGATTGGACAAAGATGCCCTTTCATGACCACAGGACTTGGATCAAATACATATCCCTGAAATCCAAAATATCTCCATGTCCTTGGCATTACCTCTATGTAAAAATACAATAGTCACTTAAAACTCATAATCATAATTAATCTACAGTTGGGAGCCAGTGTTGTTGGTAAAATTAAGCTATATTTTGATGGCAAGGAAATAAGATTAAAGAATAACTTGTCTGTGTGCTTAGAAAGCACAATAAAAGGCCAGTCACAGTGGCTCACGCCTGTAATCCCAACACTTTGGGAGGCACAGGTGGGTGGATCACCTGACGCCAGAAGCTCGAGACCAGCCCAGCCAACATAGTGAAACACTGTCTTCACTAAAAACATAAAAATAAGCTGGGCGTGGTGGTGCGTGCCTAGAGGGTGAGGCAGGAAAATCACCTGAACCTGGGGGCCAGAGGTTCACAGCACTGCACTCCAGCCTGGGTTGCAGAGCGAAAGTCTGTTGCAAAAAAAAAAAAAGAAAAGAAAAGAAAGAAATAAAGAAGGGAGGGGAGGGGAGGGGAGGGGAGGGAAGGGAAGGCTGGCTCAACAAAAACATGACATTATCATGCTATGAAGACATTTCAGAACCACAATAGCAAAAATCTTCCCCTACTAGTTGTCAGCCTTTCTGTGTGCAACTGCTCTTGCTGATCCCATTTTCTATGCCAGCTATTGCTTCTTTTCACTCCCCACCTTTACAGCAGATCTCCTTGAAAGAGGTGCCTGTCCTTGTTGCATCCATTTCTTCTCTCAATCACTCTTGACCCACTCTAATGAGGTTCCCTCCCTGCAATTCCACCAAAGTAGCTCTTTCCCAGGTCCTCCATTCACCCAATGCAAGGGTCAATTCTCAGGCCCCATCTCACAATCCATGTCACCCTTTCTTCTTTCTCCTCCCAGCTCCTGGCCTGCTCCTTCATGGCAGGCACTCTTCATGTCTCAGATATTTAGATTAGGACTTTATGCTCACATACCTGCTTTATTCTTTGATCCACAAATAGTGGCAATGACATATTTGAAGGATTTAGACATTTAGAGGCAAGACTTCTGGCATACATCTATTTAATGTTTTATATTTTCCCAATCAGTTATCCCCATAAATCTTGCAGTTATATGAATACATAGTTCTATCCAGAAGTGAAGAGAACAGCTCTATCCCTCACTTCTTTCATACACACAGTCACAAACCGCAGTTTATAATTTTGTTTCCTTCAACTAGGAAGCCCTCAACCCTACCAGGCTGTAGATGCCTGACCTTTAATTAGTGACCCAATTATGGCTTTTTGCTGGCCCTGGCCTATGTTTTCATTTAGGAGAAAAAGAAATCAAATTGATTGGGCTTACAATGAAAAAGAAATGCAACTCCAGTTATTAGCCCTACCCCCTTAGAAAAGAAATGAGAGATTTTTTTATTTTTCTCTAAAACTAAAGGGATGTAACAAACTACTGTAATTATTTTAGAAGATACATTTAGTCAGAAAGAAACAGTTACAACCCACCTAGAGACGTGGTGTTCTCAGCTGGTGCTGGTTCACAGTGGATCATATTAACACCCTTTTATCAACAGAATGGGATTTGAGGAGGCAGTCCACAAGAAAAGTCTGTGTGAGCAGCTCCTGGAACGTAACATTGTGACCAGCAGAGAATTACTTTTCCTTTTCTATCACTACATTTTCATTTCCCATTACACCTTTCCGTATCTTTCATTCCTGTCCTTTCCTAATCATGTCAAGTTTCTTTTTCCTCCTTCTTTTCACTTAGGGCCTGTTATAAAGGATAATGCCTCCAAAACTCATGCTCAGAAAAGAAAATCTGTTGATGGCTTTCATTGTGAGTTTGTATTCTTTTCTATTCTTTTTGTTGTTTCTTGATAAAAGTAGGGTTGTCTTGTGATGAGCGAGAAAACGAATAAGGTGACTCAACAACAACAACAAAAAAACACAAGTTTTTAAAAACACTGTAAATAGAATTGGGGGTGAAGTATAAAGCTTGTGCACTTTTAGAAACCTCAAACTCAGTCTTGAGTACAAAAGGCAGTGCTCCCTGCTAACCTCCTGAGAACTAATACTTTAAAATGATCTCCAGCAGCTCCCAGCTGGTTTAGCTGGTGCTTTTCCAAGTAAGTCTGAGAAATATAGAAATGGGTCTGGCACATTTGCTTGTAATCAAAATGTGAACACATCTAGAATCAACCATGTTTTAAACACCTTACACTGGCTTAAAAATCCACGTATCTGGAGAAGACATTTGTTATAGAATAAAACCATTCGTAGAAGAGATTCTTCCTCTAATAGTTTGCAAAACAAGCCTTTTAACTGCAAAATAAGACGATTTAAATCAACTGATCAAAAAGCAATTTTTTAAGCAGACATTTGGGACAAATTTTTAAATAGGTTTTTTTTTGTTTGTTTTTTTTGAGACAGTCTTGCTCTGTTGCCAGGCGCCAGGCTGGAGTGCAATGGCATGATCTCGGCTCATTGCAATCTCCGCCTCCTGGATTCAAGCAATTCTCCTACCTCAGCCTCCCAAGTAGCTGGGACTACAGATGCACGCCACCATGCGCAGCTAATTTTTGTATTTTTTAGTAGAGACGGGATTTCACCATATTGGCCAGGATGGTCTCAATCTCCTGACCTCATGATCCGCCTGCCTTAGCCTCCCAAAGTGCTGGGATTATAGGCGTGAGCCACCGCGCCTGGCTAAATCATTTTTATTTTTAATGGTAGTCACTACTTCAGGCTGGCTGAAAGAGAATTAGCAGGTGGTATTCTCTTGCAATGTTTATAATAAATAATTTAATAGTTTTATTTACCTTCTGTGCTATTAAAATGTAAAATGCCACAACACCTTGCATAATTTGGAATAAAAATGCCAACCGACTATGAAGGAGTAGTACTTTAAAAAAATTTTACATGATCTTAAATTGTTTATAACTATATGCATGGTAAGCCTGGATGAGGCAGAGCAAGTCTTGAATCTTTTTATTTATAAAATGAGGGTGATAAAATGACCTACCTCCAAAGATTGTGAAGACAAAATGACCAATAACAACAACAAAAACATCAAACACTTTGATTAGGGCTTGGCGTTCAAATAAGCTCTCAATGCATTGTACTTGTTCCAATTATCAACATTATTTTATTAAGATATATAGTATGTAAAATTAGCAGTGTCTCTAAATGAAGTTCTGATAAAGAGATATTAAACTAACAAAATATATGCAACATGTCTGTTGGACTATTGTTTTATTTATTAGCCAAACTTACCTTATAGACAGGAAAACCACAAAATACTGTCTAGTTCCTTTCTAAATGTCTAAAAATTTGGTAGAGATGGAGCCTTGATTGAGTTTACCTTTTTATGCAAAAAAATCAATAAAATGTGTATACATTTACATATACAGATAAAATATGATGTGCATTTTAATACTAGTAAGTTTTTGTTGATTTTTCTTTTGCATTAATGTGTTTGTATTTTTAACTTAGGCAAGGATTTTTTTTTTTTAATATCCAAGGTAAGATCAGGATTGCAAAGGAAATACTATTCTCTTTGGTAGAGCTGACCTTTGAAGTTCACGTTTGCTGACATGACTTAAAGACTGCACGCCATCACATTCTCAACTAATGCACAAGAACTGCAGCCAGATTATTTTTAAATCACACTAAAAAATGAAGATAATCCAAAGTGAACTGGTTTTCTCATCATTCTAAAACACTTGGACATAATGGCATTTTATAAATAAAATTAAATCCTAATAAAAAAGAGCTAAAGTCACTAATTAATTTCTAATATAAACCTGTAAACCCTTCTTATTGCTTCTTAACATGTTAACTGACATTTTCCCGTAACAGTGTAACAATGTGTGTATAGTTCCAATTACAATATATCATTGAGTAGAATGTAATTCTAATTGCTAGAAGACTTCTTGATCTCTTTAAAATTCATGAGTATTTAATTGAAAAAACTGGGGAATGTTAAACAAGATACACATACACAATTTAATGATATATTTGTGCACACACAGTATATATTTACACCTATATAGATCACATATATATATATATATCACATTTACATATGCATGTTAGTAAAAATAAAAAATTATATGGCACATATTAGTAAAGTATCTGACATATATTTATTAGTAAAAATGTTTTTAAAGTATATGGGACATGTTTGTACAAAGATGCTTCTCCTGTAGGCATTTTATTGATGTATCATGGGAATACACTGGTGTTAGAGTGAGTGCTTCCCTATGGGGAGGGTGATAAGACTCTAATCAAATCTAAAATATCTATATCTCACTAAGCAAGTACCCAGCTTCTCTGTTTGTCTTTCCGTTTCCCAACTTTTCCTCTTAACAAGAAAGAGCCTCTGCTTGGTTTCATAAGTATCTTTGGCTTTTGACTACTTATTCCACTTTTCTTCAAATCCCCTTCTACTTCAAATATTTTTAAAAGTAGCTCCTGGAGGAAGGTGGCTAAAATGTCCTTTACCAGAGGATTTAAGATAATTAATTACGTAGGAAAGGGATAGTGGCAGGAGCCAGGGACTTCTTAGTGGAGCAAAGAATCCCATTTCCAGTGAATTTCTCTACTCAGACAACAGGGGAAGAGAATCCTTACAAATCTACTTAAATCATCTTAGTTCTGTGGTTGGCCCCTGCTAAAGAAATAAGCAGAGAGATCAGCAGGCCTGGGTTGACTGGTTTTTGCTTGTTTGGTTGGTTATTTTTAATGTACATAATAAACACACTAATTTAGGGCCAGGTAGAATCTCTGCTGGGGCACAGTTATAAACCACTGCCTCTTTTTTCTTCATTCATACCCCATGTGTGTGTGTGTGTCTATGTGTGCATGTGTGTGTGTGTCTGTGTGTGCATGTGTGTCTGTGTGTGCATGTCTGTGTTTACTAGAACACATCTACTGCTGGCTCCATATTCCAAATTTGTATTCTGCTTTGACCTTCTTAATCTTAATAACCTTCAGCCTTCCCTCCTGGCTTATTGGATTTCATGGACTATGAGTTTTCAGTGTTGCTGTTTCCTTCTGTTTACCTTCTCACCCTTTGGTAAGATCATTTTGGTCCCTAGTCTCCTGCAACCTATCCCTGACCAGACCGGACTCTGATATGGTTTGGCTCTGTGTCCCCACTCAAATCTCATGTTGAATTTTAATTTCCAATGTTGGAAGTGGAGCCTAGTGGGAAGTGATTAGATCATGGAGGTGGTTTCTGATGGTTTAGCACTATCCCCCTTGCTCTGTCTCATGACAGAGTTCTCACGAGATCCGGTTGTTTGAAAGTGTGTGGTACTTCCCCTTTCTCTTTCTCTCTCTCTCTCTCTCTTTCTCTCTCTCTCCTGCCAGCCATGTGAAGATATGCATGCTTCCCTTTTGCATTCTGCCATGATTATAAGTTTCCTGAGGCTTTCTCAGAAGCAGAAGCCTGTACAGTCTTCAGAACCATGAGCCAATTAAACCTCTTTTTCTCATAAATTACCCAGTCTCCCGTAGTTCTTTATATCAGTGTGAGAACAGACTAATACAGACCTGAAGCCCAGTACTAGGGTTCATAAAGTTGGAGATCCTGCTGCTTTATAAGAGTACGGAGAACCAGAGCTAATAAGAGCATCTTGTACAGCAATTGTCTTTTTAATCTCTGAGATACAGACTCTATATCTTTGAAAATCCTTTACTGAAGATCCTCCTCTGCTGCCTTTGGTATTGGTGGTCAGCATCACATATTTTTAAACATTCTCAGCCTAAATGGTTTTCTGTAGTTTTCATCTTCTCTCCATTGAATGGTGTCTGGCATCTCAGGGTATTAATAATCTATCCAAGAAAAAATGTGAAATAGTGTCTGAAGCCAGATCCTTAATGACTCAGGACTGAGAAACAGTACCAGGTAGAGGACAGATACCAGGACTTAGAGTCAGAACACTGGAGGGGAAGCCTAGTTACACTGCATATGAGATACGGAATCTTAAGCAAGTCATTCAACCTTGCCAGGGCTGTTTTCTTGTTTTCAAAACAGAAAATAATTTTTTTTTTGAGACAAAGTCTCACTCCATCACCAGGCGCCAGGCTGGAGTGCAGTGGCGCAACCTCAGCTCACTGCAACCCCCGCCTCCCAGGTTCAAGCAATTCTCCTGCCTCAGCCTCCCGAGTAGCTGGGACTATAGGCGCGCACCACCATGCCCAGCTAATTTTTTTGTATTTTTAGTAGAGACGGGGTTTCACCATGTTGGCCAGGATGGTTTCGATTTCTTGACCTTGTGATCCACCTGCCTCAGCCTCCCAAAGTCAGAAAATAATTTTTTAATAAATTACTTAAATGACTGAACCAGGACCATATCAGGTAAGACATGTGGACAGCTTTCTTCCTTGTCAAAGGGCTAGTACATGGATAGTGTTCTTATTACCAGGGCTAGTGATGCCACAAAGGCGAGCTTAGGAGACTATAAAGCTCTCAGCCTGCCAGGACTGAAAGAGGGAGAAACGGCAATGAAGACAGGCACTGGAAGCCAAAATGAAAGCTGCCTTTCCAAGCTTGGATGACAAAATAAAGCCACGGGATACAGAGTTTGGGTTTCCAGGTCTTCTATTTTTTTTAAGAGTAACTTCCCTGGCTCTCGCCTACCCCATTTGTGATAGATCTAGAACAAATAGGGTGAAAAATAAGATGTGTAATCTGATCAGTAGAAATGACTAGTGGTGGGGGAGGTGGCGGTGAACCCTTGGCCACATCTTCTTAATCAACTAAAGGCAGATGGAAATCAGCTGGGTCAGAAGTTCCAAGAATCATCTTCCAACCCCAGGGTTGGTTGGCCTGTGGGCCAACTCCAGTTCACCATCTGTTTTTGTGAATAAAGTTTTATTAGAACACAGCCCTGCTTATTTATGCACAACGAGGAGTTGAGCAGCTGAGAAAAATGCAGTACAACCCATAAAGCTTAAAATATTTACTCTAGGCAGTTTGAAGATGCCTGTTTTATATCTTTTAACAAGGAGAAATGCTAGTTAGAAGCAACATTTTGGCTGCCAGTTCACATTAAATTAGAAGGTGGCATCACTGAAGAATAGGACTGGTGTATTCTTGGAAATATACTTGTTCCGCTGTCTTTTTTCAAAGAGAATAACCAAGGATTGATGAAGAAGGAAACAGTTGCTTGGTCATGCATTTTAAGAAAGGGAGTAGAAAAAAATTTTTCAAATCAAATGCTTGAAACTTAGGGGGCCGAAGAGGGAAAAATATGCTAACGGTATTTAGAAAATGTCAGATGCCCATCCCTGTCATAGTTACTCTCTCTTAATCAGTAACACAGGGAGATTCAGCAAAATGGGAACTTCCATGATTTTCACCTAAGAAACTTCAAGCAAGGGTGCTAGTACTCTAAAGCAGAGAGTGATTCAAGCCAGTTGTCAGAAAGGGGATTGAAGTATACACAAGTAGGAATCTAGTATATACTAGCATCTACCTACCTGTTTTTTTAAATTTCTGCGAAATCAAAGCTCAAAAGCCACACATAGTGTAGTAGTAAGGAAAAGCACACTTCATTTCCCCAAGGTGCAGCACCCACTGCAGTCTCACTGGGTTGTGCTGGCAATCACTCCACTCAGCCAAGAGCTCACAGCAAATGGAGGCTCTTTCTCCCGGGGAAGGCCAGTAGCTGATGGAGGCCAAGCAGGGAGAAATGAGAATGGCTCATCTGACAGTCAAGGCTTGGTTAGTCTGGGAGGAAAGAAATCATTCTTGATATATCAAGAAGTGAGTCACTGACAAATGCCCAGAGCCTTACACCTGCCCAAAGCACCTTTCTTACTTTTCTTTATATTTTAGCAATTAACATACCACAAGATAAAGAATGACTGGGTATTCCCTCCCCTCCCTGAAACTGACCAGAGTTGTGCAACCCAGTGTCTACTGCTTTGAAAAGCAAAGTGAAAGATCAATGAGAAAATAAGCCTTAATTCACCTCACTCACATCTCCTATACACATTCTCCCTTGAAAGCCTATTTACCGATTACCTGTCTTCAACACCCTTCACAGACTTGGAGAATTGGGAACAGGGACACTGGAGCAGGAAACATAAATCACAGGTGATGCTAATACAAAATATTAAAACAATAAAATAGGAGTGAATTATTTTTCCTCCTTGTTATTCCCAGTACAATTTAATTCTGTTTCTATAAAGGGCCGTGGAAGGAAATGGCAAAGATAAATAAAATGACTTCAGGAAAAGAAAACTTTGCTTGTGTGTTTATAACATGCTGGAGCCCCAAAAGTAGTCTCTGTAGGTCAATACATCATTGTCCTTGAGGCCTCTGGAAGGTCAAGTCTGGAGGGTACTTAGAAACCAGTAACTCAAAGATCTCTTTGGGACAATTTCCGCCAAAAACGGCAGTGACAGACAAATATGTGTTATGAAAATACTAGTGGGCTTTTTTTTTAGGTTTATGCAGCCTTGGTGATTTCAAAAGAAATGTTTTATGTCTAAAACAACATAATAAAAGAAAATCCTGCTACTTGACAGGGTTTCATTTGATGGAAAGACTTTTTCACGCCCATAAACATTTGATGTCCACATCTGTTACAGATAAAATGAGAGTATAACTTCCCTTTTGGATGAAGATATTCAGGGTTCTGAGAGCCCATATAACATGCTTAATGGAGACAGCAAAAATGTTGTAGATAAAGTTTCCTTGATTAAATTAGCACTCTCTTGAAATGTAAAATTTTATGGACTGCTTCAGGTAGTTTATATGTGACTTTGAGAGTGTGTTTACATTTTAATTCTAGTGTACAGCTTCCTATTGTCATTTTAGGAAGTCAAAAAGCCTTCTAGATTTGTAGTTTTTAGAGGGACTTCCGTATTATTCTTTAGAACGGCTATACTAGTTCACAATCACAATAGTGTATATAAGGGTTCACTGTTTTTTTGCATCCTTACCAGCATTTGTTATTTTTTTGTTGCTTTGATCATAGCCATTCTAGCTGTGGTGAAATGGTATCTCACTGTGGTTTTGAGCTGCATTTCCTTGATGATTAGTGATGTTGAACATTTTTAATATATTCATTGGCCAATTGTATATCTTCTTTTGAAAAATGTCAGTACAGATCATTAGCCCATTTTAAAATCAGAGCCTGTGGAAGCTAAAAAAGTTGACCATATAGAAGTAGAGAGTAGAACAGTGGTTACAAGAGGCTGAGAATGGTAGTAGGTCGGAGGGTTAGTAAGAGACTGGTTAAAGAATACAAAATCATAGCCTGATTGGAGGAGTAAGTTCTAGTGTTCTATAGTATTATAGGCTGGCTATAATAATTATATATTTTCAAATAACTAGAAGATTTATGTTCTCGACACATATATTTGAGGTGATAAATATGCTAATTATCCACATTTGATCTTTATACATTGTATGAATTAAAACTCTTTACATACCCCATTAATATGTACAATATATTTTATTTTTTATTTTGGAGATGGAGTCTCACTCTGTCACAAAGGCTGAAGTGCAATGGTGCAATTATGCTCACTGCAGCTGCCAACTTCTGGGCTCAAGCAATTTTCCTACCTCAAGTAGCTGGGACTACAGGTGCGTGCCATCATCCCCAGCTAATTTATTTATTTTTATTTTTTGTAGAGGCAGGGTCTCAGGATGTCGTCCAGGCTGGCCTGAAACTCCTAGCTCAAGCGATCCTCCCACTTCAGCCTCCCAAAGTGTTGCGATCACAGGCATGAGCCACCTCGCCTGACCTATATGTACGATTATTGTGTCAATTTTTAAATAAGTCTTCTTTATTACAAAATCATTAAAATATTTTTACAGAGAAGCAACGTTATTCACTTATTAGATAGTGGGAGCGTAGAAAAGCCAGCCTGCTCCTCCTGTTCACTGCCATCTGCAGGGCCACCACAGCCCGACTCTGCAGTGCAATTCCACCTGGTGGTTTTTTCTCTGCATGGGAAGCCAGCCTCCCTAGGTGCTTTTCCTATAGGTGAGAATAAGAAATACCTATCCATTCCTCTCAGAGAAAAAACTCTGGGAATTATTTAATGAATTTATTATTATTATTTTTAGAGATAGGGTGTCACTCTGCACCCAGGTTGGAGTGCAGTCACAGCTCACTGCAAACTCCCAGGCCCAAGAGATCCTCCCACCTCAGCCTCCTGAGTTGCTGGGACTACAAGCACATGCTATCATGCCCAGATAATTTATTTATTTTATTTGTAGAGATGGGGTCTTCCTATTTTACAAGTGGCATGATCTCAAGAGTAGGCTGGTCTTAAATGAACTCCTGGCTTTAAGCAATCCTCTTGCCTCAGCTCCCAAAGTGCTGGGATCACAGGTGTGAGCCACCATGCTGGGCTCAAGTCCAGGTATTACTCAACAGGATCTGGCTCCCTCTCTAGCGAGACCACCCATTGTCCTCTCCTCACCTGCTCTGTTTCAGCCTCCCTGGCTTCACTGCTGTTTCTCCAGCACGTCCGTGTTCTGTCCCCACTTTCCAGGATGCTCTGTCCCCTACCTGCTCGGCTAATTCCCTGACATCCTTCAATTGCCTCACATGCCACCTTCTCAGCCAAGACCTCCCTGACCTCCCTATCCTCAGCCTCCTGGTCCTCCTTACCTGAATTTTTCTCTCTTCCATAGTCCTTATTTTCCTACAAATTACATAATTTGCTTTTTATTATAGGTATTACTTATTGTCTGTGTCTCCCACCAGGACATAGGCTTCACAAGGTCTGGAATAGGGTATGACATATAGTAGCCTCATACATATTTTGAAAAATAAATAATACATTAATTAATACATGTCTGAGTAAAATGACGATTTCAAATCTCCAGTACTATTACAATGCCTCTTCTTGCAGAAGTACAAAGCTCCTCATTCTCATCTCAGGACCACTGCATTTTCTCCTTCCTCTGCTTGAAACACTTTTCCCCTGGAACTTAGTGACATTGCTCCACTCTCCATATTCATATCTGAGTTCAAGCATCACTGCATTTAAGAGAAGAACTCCGTGACCACTAACACCATGCAGCCTTTGCTTCTCACCCTCTATTCTCTATGGCATTTGCCTTCTCATCTTCCTTATCACATTAATAAATATCTAATGGGAATTTTTTCTAAGTTTTGTAAATATTTGTTGTTGTTGTTGAGACAGACTCTTGCTCTGTTGCCTAGACTGAAGTCCAGTGACATAATCTCTGCTCACTGCAAACTCTCTCTCCCGAGTTCAAGTGATTCTCCTGCCTCAGCCTCCCAAACAGCTGAGATTACAGGCACCTGCCACCATTTCTGGTTAATTTTTGTATTTTTGTAGAGACGGTGTTTCACCATGTTGGCCAGACTGGTCTCAAACTCCTGACCTCAAGTAATCTTCCCGACTTGGCCTCCCAAAGTACTGGAATTACAGACCCGAGTCACCACACCCAGCCTTGTAAACAGGTTTTGATATCTTTCTCTTTCAACTAGAATATGAATGTGGGGGCAGGGGCATGGACAGTCTTATTCATCACCATATTTCCAGTGCCCAGCAAGTGCCTGGTATACTATAGAGGCATAATCATTATCTGTTGATTTTATTGATTAACTGAATAATTAAGAGCCACCTGATACAAGTTATCAAGACTTTAGCTATGTACCTCCCCTGAGCATACCTTCATGGTAAAATGATGATGAGCTAATTGATCTCTAGGAATGACTACTTTGAGAATGACTACTTAAATTCCTCATACTAATTCACACACTTCACCCAGGATCAGGTGAGTGTACGGCACCAGTGGTGTTTTCATGTAATTTACTATGCATGACTATATGTATTATGTAGATGCATAAAATAAATGTTACTATGTTATTTACTATTTATGACTCTTAGGGCAAAAGAAGAACCATGACTTTTTATCTGGAAGGTGGATAACCTTTGTAAACCCAAACAGAAATATTTATCCAGAAAGCCACCCAAGTTAGACAGTCCCAGCGATAGCAGGCCTTGGTTTGCCAGTCTGGACTTGTAACATCAGGGCTCATGAATCACACCCTAGGCTGCCTGCGAAAACCTTCCTGTGATGTCAGTTTCAGAAACTCTGAATTACCATCAATATCATAAATAAATCTTAGATCTACCTCCTTCTCAATACAGAATGAAATGTTGAATTATGATGGTGATAAAGAAGCTTTTGGTTGACATGAAGGACTGGATTGTTAAACTGGATAAATTTTCATCCCCTATTAGTGCACTATTTTATGTGTCAGTAGTAGAAAGTTATTGAGCTTTTTGGGACTCAGTTTCCTCATCTGTAATACAAAGCATTGGAATCCATGTTGTGTAAAATTCCCTTTCTATGAGAGAATCAGAGCTAATACAATGAATGTCTTTTTATTTTATGTTCCTTCATTTCACAGGCTTAATTTAACAATCTAGAGACTTTGTGTCTGTTTACTTGAAAATTCTCCTATAGAGTCATTGCATTTTTGAGAATATGAATTATTTTACATCACTTCTCACAGTGCGTAACCAAGAAGCACTCAAAGGACCTTAGTCCCTCACCCCACCACTTTCCAGATAAAAGAATCTTATGTGCCTTCCACTTCAAGCCTTTCACTTTCAAAGCAATGGAGACCAACGGAAGTTAAGGGACTTGCCAAGGGTCATCCAGCTGGTAAGAGGTAGAGCTTAAAGGAGAGTTCATGTATTCTGACTGGACGTTCAGGGTTCTAGCAACTCCACCAGGCTGCCTTCATTCTGCCTTTTGCAGTTTCTAAAACTGAGTAAACAAGACAAGTATTCTTATTTCCTCTGAGCTGAAACATTTCTAAATGAAACAAAAATGCTTTCCGTGATGCTAACATTTATAAGGCAGGCATGTAACAACATCCTGTTTAGGACCAAGACTGATTTTGACTGGCAGATACAAAATATTTGCAAAATATCTTTATGTTTTTAAAATGACTAGGATAATTTGGCAAAATGATCTGATGTGTTTGCTTAAAAAAAAAGTATAAACTACGTTAACAAGTTTGGGATAATTAAGAAGCCATATTCATTTAAGGAAAATTTAGTTTGCTGTAGAATTTTAAAAATAACTATAGCATATCTTTACTTATTTATAAACTGAAGTAGCTATATCCTGTAAGAAAAAAAAAGGAAGGTAAACATTTTTCTCTCCATTAGTCTTCACCGATATTTCCAAATTACATGTTGTAAAATATGTTTTGGGCCCGGGTGCTGTGGCTCACGTCTGTAATCCCAGCACTTTGGGAGGCTGAGACAGGCAGATCACTTGAGGCCAGGAGTTCAAGACCAGCCTGGCCAACATGGTGAAACCCTGTTTCTACTAAAAGTGCAAAAATTAGCTGGGTGTGTTGGGAGGTGCCTATAATTCCAGCTACTCAGGAGGCTGAGGCAGGAGAATCCCTTGAACCCAGGAGGTGGAGGTTGCAGGGAGCCAAGATTGCGTCATTGTACTCCAGCCTGGGTCACAGAGTGAGACTCATATCAAAAAAAAAAAAATGCTTTGGGGCACAATAAAAAATAAAGTATAATTATTCTATCTTAAAATGCAATAGGATGATAATTAAACTGGTGATCCTCAACTTTTGCTTCACTCTGAAATCACCCAGGGGGCTTTAAAAAAATACCAATAACTGGATCCTCTCTTGAAGACTCTGATTTAATTGGTCTAACATGTGACCTGAGCGGGATTTTTTTTCTATTAATTTTATCATGTTAATTAACTTGGTATTTAGACTTACTAGAGTTTTATTTTTTTTTAATGAGGAATTGTATTATATATCATAAGGAACTGTAAACAAACTACATCAATTTATATTTACATTTATGCCTTGCCAGATCAAGTGATTGAACACAGTCAAGATTCTCTTTACTACTTCTCTATTCCATCTACTTTCAATTGCAATTCTATTTTATGTCTATTTTATGTCCATCTTCTAGCACCTTGCTACTCAAAAGTGTTCCACGGACCAGCAGCCTCAGCATCACCTGGGAGCTTGTTAGAAAGGCAGCATCTCAACCCCACCTTATACCCACTGAATCTCAATGTGCATTTAACTAGGTCCCTACATGATTTATATAAATATTTAAGTTTGAGTAGTACTGCTCTGGTAGACACTGATCTCTAACATCTATCAAATACACTATATTAATATTACTCATAATACATTATCTGCTACAATACAGCTCAATCTCTAGCTTAGGTGTTTTTTTTTTTTTTCAATGCCATATGCAGGTTTTTGTAATAGTAGTGGAGGATTTCCTCGAACAGGAAGGACTGAGTTCTTTAGAATGTTTTATTTGTGAACAGGAATTATTTCCTATCTGTGAGTAACTGCTAAATGTGTGATATTGATAATGAGACCACAGGAGAACAATGGAAGATGCAATTTTTTCAGGCTGAAGGATTCAGAGAAGGTGTCACAGGGAAAATGGGACAGAGATGAGCATTAAGAGGTGCTTAGAGTCAGGAAATTTTTAAAAAAATAACATTTCAAATAGGAAAAAAAATAGCAAACTCAAAAGCCCTGACTAGAGCAGGACGGTTATGATGGTGTGGCTCCAAGATGGCACCAGTCATCCTCACCCGATGGCATTCACGCTCCTGTGCCATTCCCACTTTAATTAAGATGGAACTGTGTGAAAAATATAATATTTCAGAAATAATAGAGTGATTTCTGAGGCTGTATCTTAAAAGACACTGAAAAGTAAATTTTAAAAATTAAACAA
Organism: Cacajao melanocephalus; assembly: GCA_963573385.1. Classification (NCBI taxonomy): domain Eukaryota; kingdom Metazoa; phylum Chordata; class Mammalia; order Primates; family Pitheciidae; genus Cacajao; species Cacajao melanocephalus. The sequence goes on from CAUYLG010008945.1 coordinate 117,453, forward strand.
GTAAGACATTGCGGCTTAGGTTTCGTTTTCTTGCCTTACTTGCTCTGTGCGGAGTAGCCTCCATAGTATGAGGAGGTAAGATCTAAAGCCAAGAACAGCACCAATTTCCCAGCTCAACAGTAAACCACCCCCTGTATGAGGATCCTGTAGACCCAGGTGAGCCTTCAGATGAATAATCCAGATCAGCATCATAAGCACAACTTCACAAAACACCCTAAGGCAAGAACTACCAAAAAAGCCACTCTTTAAACTCTGCCCCATAGAAACGACAAGATCTATAAAGCAAAATCTATTGTTGTGTTAAGACACACAGTTTTGAGATAATCTGTTATCAGTAACCAGCAACTCATATTAGTAGCAAAACATCAATACAGTTCATTTGGAAAATGCTGAGTAAATCACTGTGGCTTTAAGGGACAGTTTATAGATTGGAGGTTGTAAGCTAAGATACCTCCAGGGTTCTGGCAGAAGAATTACACGAGTGGAGTGACTCCTTCCTGAGTCAGAGAGAAAATAGGGAGTGGCAGAGGTTGTGTCAACATGGTGAACGCTGCCCTTGCCACTCTCGCTGGTAAAGCCCATTGCAATCTCCGTTCTGGGCAGTGCCATGCAGAGCTGAGACTATGGGAAATCTCAGGTGGAAGATAAAGCAGTAGTCATGGCTTGGTGTCACGATGTGGAGAAAGTAGAACAACAGACCTTTATTCTGTCAAGAAGGGTATCTCCTAGGTTTTCCTGTAGAGGTCTAATAGCTTGAAGTCTTACACTTAATCTTAAGTTAATTTTTGTATTTAGTGAAAGGTTGAGGTCCAGTTTCCTGCTTCTGCATGTAGCTAGCCAGCTATCCCAGCACTGTTTATTGAATAGGGTGTCCTTTCCCCATCACTAATTTTTGTCCACTTTGTCAAAGATCAGATAATTGCAGGTGTGGGGCTTCATTTCCAAGTTATCTATTCTGTTCTGTTAGTCTGTGTCTATTTTGTACCAATATGATGCTGTTTTGGTTACTGTGGCCTTATAATATAGATCAAAGTGGGATAACATTAAAGCCTCTGGCTTTGTTCTTTTGCTTAGGATTGCTTTGTCTATTTTGGCTCTTTTTTTGGTTCCACATGAATTTTAGAATAGTTTTTTCTAATTCTGTGAAGAATAACGTTGATTTTCCTTGGCAAAGAATTTATGGCTAAGTCCCCAAAAGTGACTGCAACAACAAAAATTGACAAGTGGAATCTAATTAAACGAAAAAGGCTCTTGACAGTAAAAGAAACTATCAACAAACAGATAACCTACAGAATAGGAGGAAATATTCACAAACTATGCATCAACACAGGTTTAATATCCAGAATCTATAACTTAACTCAACAAGAAAAAAAATCCCATTAAATAATTAATAATTAATTAGTAACCCCATTAAATAATTAATTTATGGGCATTAAGTAATGACCATAAAAATGGGCAAAGGATGAAACCAGACTCTTCTCAAAGGAGGCATATAAGTGGCTGACAAACATATTAAAAAATACTCATCATCACTAAATGGCAGAGAAATGCTGATCAAAACCGCAATGAAATGTCATCTCACACAAATCAGAATGGCCATTAACAAAAAGTCAAAAAAATAACAAATGCTAGCATGGTTGCAGAGAAAAGTGAATAGTTATACACTGTGTGTGGGAATATAAATTAGTTCAGCCACGGTGGAAAGCAGGCTGGAGATTTCTCAAAGAACTTAAAACAGAACTACCATTTGACACCCAGCAATCCCATTACTGGGTACACACCTAAAGGAAAATAAATCATTCTACCAAAAAGACAATGCACTTGTATGTTCATCACACCGCTGTTCACAATGGCAAAGACAGGGAATCAACCTAAGTGCCCATCAATGGTAGACTGGAAAAAAAATGTGGTACATATATGCTGCGGAATACTATGCAGCCACAAAAAATAAAACCATGTCTTTTTCAGCAACATGGATGCAGCCGGAGGCCATTATCCTAAGCAAATAAATGCAGGAACAGGAAACCGAATACCACATGCTCTCACTTATAAGTGAGCACTAAACATTCAGTACTCATGAACATGAAGATGTGAATAATAGACACTAGGGACTACTCGTGAGGGAGAAAAAAAAGTGGGAGCATAGGCTGACAAACTATCTATTGAGTACTATTCACTACCTGGTGATGAGACCATCTGCACCCCAAACCTTAGCATCACCCAATATGCTCCTGTGACAAACTTGTATACACTCCCTGAATCTAAAATTAAAGTCAAAATTACTTTAAAAAATCTTATTCTGGATGCAATCATCAACTAATACTATATAAAGGATATTTGATCTGGAAATATTACCTAGAATACACTGAAAGGAGTAAGTACTGAGAGGAAATGAATAGTTTAGAGGTATTTTAATCATGCAAACTTGAAGACATTGGAACATGAGCTAGAGTTATAGAAATATGAATGAAAATGTTATCCTTAAATGAAGTAAATATATAATAATAAGGTTATGAATAATTGAAAGTAGAATACCTCAATTAAGATTTTCTCCTATATTTTCTTTAAATCTCACTAAATTTTTAGTGCCCTGTTAGAATGTAAGCTCCATCAGGACGTCAGTCCCATACTTTTGTACATGACTTATTGTGTACAAAACCTAGAATGCAAATTTTTCCGTAAAAATTCATGGATAATATTGTACGTTTCCAGGCCGTAGTCTCTGCCACAACTACTGACCTCTGCCATTGTGGCACAGAAGCTGCTATGGACAATACATAAACAAATGTGATGTGCTCCAGCAAATCTTATAAAAAGAAGAATGGGCCAAATTTGGCCCAGGGGCTGTAGTTTGCCAATTTAGTGAAGGTCGGTGGTTCTCAAAATTTGGTTCCCAGATCAGCAGAACCAACATGAGCAATGCCTGTTAAAAAGCTGAATGGGGCTCAGTGATCTGTATTTTAATAGGGACTCCAGGTGGTGAATGCTGGTTTGAGAAACATTTGCGTAGGCGCTCAATAACACTTCTGTGACAGATGAATGAATTAATGATTTATATCTCCATACATACTAATTTTTCTCTCTATTACAATCATATGTAAGACAGTATTTGGGATCACAAAATTATATGTGTGGTTAAGTCTAGCTCTGAGTATTAATATTTCATGGTATCCCACAAAGCATGCCATGGCTTGCAGGCACTTTACCATCTAACGGATTTTGAAAATCACTTATCGAATATAGCTGCCTTGTTTTTAAAGAAAACAAAATTGAGGCCTCCTACAGTTAATTAACTTGGCCAAGCTACATGTAAATGATGAGAGAGTTAAGAAGAAACACACATTTTTATGCAAATAAATATGCCTCACATATAATCTTACGTGTTTGGGCTTGCCAGAGGAACCAAACATTCGGGGGAAAAATAAGAGAAAGAACTAAAAGAAACGGGCAGACTGCTAAGCTCAGCAAGTCTTGCGGCAAAGACACTTTGGAGCAGAGTTGAGGCAATGGCAGAGCAGGGACTCAGTGTTCCAGGGGGAACAGACACCCCTGCAAAATCGTTGCCAGCGCCACATCCTTGCAGCCTGATGCCGTCACACATCGGGGACCCCGGATCTCTCTCACCTCCTTTGGGTTGCTCTCTGAGAGAGCTCCCAGGATCATGGCAGACGGGAGGCAAGACTAGATTGCAGCTCTAGACAGAGCAGCATGCAGAGGCTTGCATCATGAATTTTAGCTCCAGATCAACTGCAAGAACCAACCAACAATCCTGAGAGGACCCACAGACCCTCTGAAGGAAGCAGACTGCTCCTGCAGGACCCAGGAGACCCCCAAATAATGTGAGTACCCCAGCTGTGGAAGTGGGAAAGGGAGACCTTCCTCTCCCAAACACACACCCCTACTGGAGAAGTGGAAGGTCTGTTTGCAGATGAAGTTTCTGACTTTACCTGGAGCTGAGTCAAGTTAGAGAGCTGAATGAAATATAGGGGTAGAGGAAACAGCCGAAAGGCCCTAGGGGCTTGCTGGGTCCCCAAACAGCCCATTCCTGCCTGGCCTCACAAGTATCCATTGGGAAGGTGGCCTAAGGAGCAGGGGCTAAAACTCACAGGGAGAGGAATTCTCTAGCCAAACTTTGTAACAATTTGAACAGGCTGAGAAGCCTCCTGGCCAGAACCCCGGGGAGGGCACAAATCCTGTGTGCAGACCTCATAGGTGGGGGAAGAACTAAAGCCCTTTTCTTTCCCGGCTGGGAGGTGGATGGCCTTTGGCAAGTTTTCAGGCCCATCCCACCTTCTGCCTGGAAACAGACTTGGGGCTACTGGGGGAGACACAGTGGTGGACCTTCAGTTTGCATGAGAGCTGGGTGAGGTGTGTGACTGCTGGCTTTCTCCCACTTCCCTAACAACCTGCATGACTCAGCAGAGGCAGCCATATTCCTCCTAGTTACATAACTCCAGTGACCTGAGACTCTCACCCCTATCCCCCACAGCAGCCGCTGCAAGACTCGCTCAAGCAGAGTCTGAGCTCAGACATGCCTAGCCCCACCTCCATCTGATGGTTCCTCTCTCCCACACTGGTAGCAGAAGACAGAGGGCATATAATCTTGGAAGTTCTAGGGCCTTACCCACCACTGGTCCCTCTCTGGACAACTATAGCTGATGCTTTCTGGAAAGCGCCACCTCCTGGCAGGAGGCCAACCAGCACAAAAACAGAGCATTAAACCACCAAAGCTAAGGACCTTCAGGGAGTCCATTGCACCCTCCACTACCTCCACCAGAACAGGCACTGGTATCCATGGCTGAGAGATCCATAGATGGTTCACATCACAGGACTCTGTGCAGACAACCCCCAGTACTAGCCTGGTGCCAGGTAGACTCCCTGGGTGGCTAGACTCAGAAGAGAGATAACAGTTACTGTAGTTCACCTCTCAGGAAGCCACATCCATAGGAAAAGGGAGAGAGTACTACATGAAGGAACACCCTGTATGACAAAAAGGTCTGAATAAGAGCCTTCAGCCCTAGACCTTCCCTCTCATAGAGCCTGCCGAAATGAGAAGGAACCAGAAAACCAACGCTGGTAATATAACAAAACAAGGCTGTTCAACACCCCTCACAAAAATCACACTAGTTCACCAGCAATGGATCCAAACAAAGAAGAAATCCCTGATTAACCTGAAAAATAATTCTAGAGGTTAGTTATTAAGCTAATCAGGGAGGGAACAGAGAAAGGCTAAGCCCAATGCAAAGAAATCCAAAAAAATGATGTAAGAATTGGAGGGAGAAATAGTCAAGGAAATAGATAGCTTAAAATAAAAACAATTACAAATTCAGGAAACTGTACACACTTTTAGAAATGCGAAATGCCCTGGAAAGTCTCAGCAATAGAATTGAACAAGTAGGAGAAAGAAATTCAGAGCTTGAAGACAAGGTCTTCAAATTCACCCAGTCCAACAAAGACAAAGAAAAAAGAATAAGAAAATATGAACAAAGCCTCTAAGAAGTCAGGGATTATGTTAAATGACCAAATCTAAGAATAATTGGTGTTCTTGATGAAGAAGACAATTCTAAAAGCTTGGAAAACATGTTTGGGGGAATAATTGAGAAAAACTACTCTGGCCATGCTAGAGACCTAGACATCCAAATACAAGAAGCACAAAGAACACATGGGAAATTCATCACAAAAAGATCTTCTAGGCACATTGTCATCAGGTTTTCCCAAGTTAAGATGAAGGAAAGAATTTTAAGAGACAGAAGCATTAGGTAACCTATAAAGGAAAACCTATCAGATTAACAGCAGATTTCTCAGCAGAAACCTTACAAGCTAGAAGAGACTGGGGGCCTATCTTTAGCCTCTTCGAACAAAACAATTTTTAGTCAAGAATTTTGTATCCAGTGAAAGTAACCATCATATATGAAGGAAAGATACAGTCGTTTTCAGACAAACAAATGCTGAAAGAATTCACCATTACCAAGCCACTACTACAAGAACTGCTAAAAGGAGCTCTAAATCTTGAAACAAATCCTGGAAACACATCAAAACAGAACCTCTTTAAAGCATAAATTACACAGGACCTACAAAACAAAAATATAAGTTAAAAGCAAAAACAAAAAACAAAACTAACGTACACAGGTAACAAAGAGCATGATGAACGCAACAGCACCTCACATTTCAATACTAACATTGAATGTAAACGGCTTAAATGCTCCACTTAAAAAATACAGAACTGCAGAATGGATAAGAACTCACCAACCATCTGCTGCCTTCAGGAGACTCACCTAACACATAAGGACTCACGTAAACTTAAAGTAAAGGGGTAGAAACGGGCATTTCATGCAAATGGACACCAATAGCAAGCAGGAGTAGCTATTTTTATATCAGACAAAACAAATTTTAAAGCCACAGTGGTTAAAAGAGACAAAGAAGGACATTATATAGTGGTAAAAGGCCTTGTCCAACATGGAAATATCACTATCCTAAACATATATGCACCTAACACTGGAGTTCCCAAATTTATAAAACAATTACTAACAGACCTAAGAAATGAGACAGACACAACATAATAATAGTAGGGGACTTCAACACTCCATTGACAGTACCAGACAGGTCATCAAGAAAGTCAGTCAACAAAGAGACAATGAATTTAAACCGTACCTTGAACAAATGGACTTAACAGATACATATGGAACATTTCAACCAACAACCACACAATATACATTGTATTCAACAACGCATGGAACTTTCTCCAAGATAGACCATATGATAGGCCATAAAATGAGTCTGAATAAATTTGAGAAAATTGAAATAATCATCAACTACTCTCTCAGACTACAGTGGAATATAACTGGAGCTCAACTCGAAAAGGAACCTTCAAAACCATGCAAATCCATGGAAATTAAATAACCTGCCCCTAAATGAGCACTGGGTCAAAATTAAATCAAGATGGAAATTAAAAAACTATTCGAACTAAATGACAATAATGACATAACCTATAAAATTTCTGGGATACAGCAAAGCCAGTGCTAAGAGGAAAGTTCATAGTCCTAAATGCCTTCATCAAAAAGATTGAAAGACCACAAACAATCGAAGATCATACCTCAAGGAATTAGAGAAACTAGAACAAAACAAACCCAAACCCAGCAGAAGAAAGGAAATAACCAAGATCAGAGCAGAGCTTAATTAAATGGAAACAAAAAAAGGCAATATACAAAAGATAAACAAAAAGCTGGTTCTTTGAAAGATAAATAAAATTGATAGACCATTATCTCTATTTCACAGAAAAACCCATGTGTTCATGCATAATGTTTGTTTAGCTAAAAAGCCAGAAATCATCATTATCTATTTCTGAAAATTGTCAGTTTGAATCAAAGAGAAGAGAGTTTCCAGCTGTATTAGTCCATTTTCACACTGCTATAAAGAACTACCTGAGACTGGGTAATTTATGAAGAAAAGCATTTTAATTAACTCACATTTCTGCAGGCTTAACAGAAAGCATGGTTGGAAGGCTTCAGGAAACTTACAATTGTGGCGGAAGGCAAACGGGAAGCAAGCATGTCTATAGCATGGTGGAGCAGGAGAGAGAGAGGGGTGGGAAGGGCCACACTTTTAAACCATTAAATCTCATGAGAACTCACTCACTATCACAAGAACAGCATGAGGGAAACTGCTCCCATAATCTAGTCACCTCCACCAGGTTCCTCCCTAACACATGGGGATTGCAATTCAAGATGAGATTTGAGTGGAGACACAAAGCCAAACCCTATCATTAGCTAATATATGCAATGGCCTTTGGGTGGGTAAAATTAAGGGAAATGATAGGATCAAGTATGAAGTGTAATGTCTACTGAATCATTAGTGAATCATATCACTATTACTTTTGTCATTAGAATTTGAAATCCTGTACTTCTTTACCATCAACAGGAACCAAGTGGGTCCCACCATCCTACTCCTGCCCTCACCTTCTTTTCTCTGCCCTTTCAGGGCTCTGAAGATAAAAGGAAGCATTGCTCTCAGAAATATAAGTGCATTTGGGACCTCTGCTCTTGAATTTGCCTGGCAGCTGGGCTTACTTGGAGTGAGAAGCACAGTTGTTCACAGTTCTGCTGTCACCCTGCTTGAATTCCAAATTTCCCCTCTCAACCCTGAAATAAGTTGAAGCAAGATTTCAAAGCTACTGCTGATATAGAAAAAATGGCCCCTGTGCTCAGTGTATGAAGTGACAGTGGGTGGATGCCTGGGAAAGACAGGCATGCTGGCTCTTGGGAGGCCTAACAGGGTTGTGTTCATCATTCCCCTGGTGAATTTACCCTTGGAAGTTTGATTTTGCTGTGGGCCTGACGGAAGTCTCAATCCATCAATCAGTAGACATTCATTGAGTCCCTACCACATGCCAGGCGCTGACATTACCTAAGTTCAGGAGGTGAATGTGTTCAATCAGGATGGCAGTTGCTTAACGCATAATGAGCAAAAGCTGTCACAGGAACTAGAATAATCAAAGTCCGTCCGGTCAGCGTACTCACTCCATGTGGTCAAACTACACAGGAAACCAAATTATAATTAGAGTGTCTGTATATGATCATATAATGAGAAGTATCTAAGATCTGAGGCTGGGTACTTGAAATCTATATGATCAGAATATTCTCTGCAGGTGAGCAGGTTTACATGATAAATTAAATCATGATTAGAAGGTGTTGTGAGAACAGATTCAGAAAAACCGCAGCTGGAGTCATCACATGTTCAATGACACAGGATAAAGCAGTCATAAATTATCTCATAACTTAGCCAGTGGGATGAAAGAACCCCAAAAGTAGAGGCTCCTCTCTAGGCTGGGCAGCAAGCAAGAAGTACTGGGCAACACCCACGTCTGCTTCTCAGCTCTCTTCTTTGTAGGACTGTGTGGCTCCGTAGTGAGTGCAACACACCATGCTAAGCACGTTTCATGCTTTATCTCATTTAATCCCCGTCTATGTCCCTACTTCGAGAAGACTTCCCCAACTTCCCACTATCCACAAGACTGCTGTATTTTCTCTTGTCACTATCTAATGCTCTAGTTTATATTTATTTGTTGACTGGTGATTGATGGCTTCCTCCAAAGGATACAGGTCCCAGAAGGGCAACAGCTTTATTTTCTACATAGATGTAGCCCAATGCCTAAAATGGTACTTGGCCCATAGTAGGAGCTCATTGCATAATATGTTTGCTACGTGAAAGAATAAATTGGTGGGTGGATAGTTGAGTAAATAGATGGATGTATTAATTTACAAACAACCTGAGAGGTAGATAATAGCATCCTGTTCAGCAGATTAAAAAATCAAGGCTATGATGATTATGTTACATCCAAGGTCAGCCAATTAACAAATGTAGAGCAGGGACATGACCCAGTTCCTATGGAGTCTAGTTGCCCTCAATTGCTGCTCTATTTCTTTGGGAAGGTTGATATATCCAGGAAGTTTTCATCTAAAACTAGACCCTTTAGAACTCTGAAGTGAAAGGAATTTTCCCTCTGTCAATCTTACTCACTGCTTTTGTAACCTTGACCAGAGAAGTTGCTTAATAGTTTGGGGCCTGTATTCTCATACACCACAAGTAGGAATAAAAATACCTGCTTAGAGCCTTGCTTAGTCCATCAAATAAGAGATTATATACAACCTTCCCACTTCAAGGATGGCCGCAAGGACAAAAAAGAAAAATGACATAATAAACATAAAGGTCCCCGCAGACTGTAATACTAAGATGAGTTATCATTACAAAGGCTCAAGGAAAAGAGGGGAGATGGAATCTTGGTTGGTCACGTCATCGTGGCCTCTTTTAGATTTTGAGTTTTTAGAAGGCAACACCATAGTTATTTAATTTAGTGTATACAGAACATTCCACTTATTCAGCGAGGCATTATACTTGGAAAAGGGGTGGGTTCTTGCTGTTCAAAAATTCATACTCATAGTTATTATTAAAAAGAAATGATTCTCTATGTGCTTTTATTCAGCTCATAGCTTTAAATATCATCCATGTGCCTATGTCTTCCAAACGTATTTTCCAGTCTAGTCTAGTCCCTTGACATTCAGATCCCTATGGCAGTGCCCTCACCCTATATCCAAATGCCAACTTGGTCTCTACTCTAGCCAGATTAGAGATATCCCATACCTGGCACGACTAAAATGGAACTTTAACTTGTTTCTTTCTCATCTTTATCTCAGTAAATCACCACAGAGCATCCTTTTCCTAAATCAAATTTCTAAGAATCATCCTTGATTTCTCCCTTCCTTTTGTCCCTTGCCACCCCAGATTACCCTGCAAAAGCTGTCTATGGTACCTACAAATATATCTGCCACATGTCATACTAATTGACAATATCCTAGAGCACCATTCATCTTCCCTCACCTGTGCTGCTGCTGCAACTGCCTCCTTCCTGGCTGCCCTGATAATATCCATTCTCCCTGTCTTTAAAATTATTCTGCACACGGCAGACAGATCTTTCACAAATGTAAGTCTGGTCATGCACTCCTCTGCCTAAATCCATTCGATGGTTTTCCATTGCACTCACAGCTAGAGTTCTTGACCATGGCTTGCAGCCCAAGCTCAAACCAATTCTCACAGCCTGATTGTGATGGTGCTGCTGGTAGTCATGGCGAATGGATGGGTTGTGCCTTTGGTTGGGATAGAACTGATTATCACAGAGGACAACATCTTTTGCTGGCCCCATGGACTGACTTCTGATATGAACACTATGACTCTCTCAGGACTTTCTCCAGCATCTTTTCATAATCATCACCAACCATTAGAAAGTTCTCCTTTTGGATAAGTGTCTAGAGGAGGCAATGTGTCCCCTGCTCCCAGATACACTTCCACCTGAGATCCTGGGGGTCTGTACCCTGCCTGCCTCTCCAATGTCCTTCCAGACCACTCCTTCCCCAGGGCTCACCTGCTGCCTCCCATGTAGTCTTTGAGTGTATAAGCCTACCCCAATCTTAGAAATTTTACTAGATGTTTTCTTTGCCTGAATGCTTTCCTCTGATTCTTCAGAGGGCCAAATCCTTCTTCTTTAGATTGCACTTCAAATATAGTCTTCTCCTACAGATCTTGGCTGATCACCTTGTCTACATGAAGCTCCCTAGTTGTTCTCTATCACAATCACAATGCCGTTTTTCCCACCACAGTTCTCATCAAAATCTGTCATCTCTTTAATTTATGTTTGTCCAGGTTTGTTGTGTCACGCCATGCTCTAAAAGCTAAGGTCCAAGTAGCAGGGCCCAATCTGTCTTTTTGAACAATGTCCTCCAGTATCCAGCAAAATGACTGGCACATGTTGAGTGAGCAATAAATACTTGTTATCCAAAACGACACATAATGTGATAAATGTCAGTGATTGGCATTAGCTGCATAGTAAAAAGCATTACCAACCATTGTTAAGATCTCACCTTACATTTTTCATATTTTAATGACCACAAATACCTCCTCTATCTTTTCTTGTGTTTGAATTCCTTGCCCTTGCCTCTTCACATTCCCGTGGCATAAGCCCCTTTGAGAAAGAAAAGGCAATTTATTTGAGTATATGTCAAATTCACTTTCAGAAAATTTGTGCATATTGTATGCGTCAAAAAATGTGTACAGGCTATTTTCATTTTCTTCCCTATATCAAAGTATTTTTAAAACTTATGTTTAGAAGAATAGGAATTGCAAATCTATGGGATTCAATATTCTTCACATATTGAAGCAAACTGAGCAGCCCTGGGAATTTATATTCTGAACACATCAGATTCTTCACTTTTTCCTAAACATCTCAAAGCATGTTCACCTATCCATGAGTTTGCGTATGTGTTCCTTCCCTGATACATCTGTTGTCAATATCAGATTGCTCCTTCAAGACCCATTTCCAGTGTTGATGCTTCTGTGCATTGATGCTTTCCTGGTTCCTGTGTCCCAGGGAGCACTGGCTGACCTGAGGAGGCTTCATCTGTTCTGTTTGAGGAAGATTCAGTGTATGGTACAACAGAAACCTCAGAAGATGCAAATGGGAATATATGACAATGACCAAGGGACAACTGATGTCCTATTTTCTGCACTTTTTAGTGCTTCTTAGGTCTCTTATGGCAGTCAGCTGTTCACATTGCCATGCAGCAAGGAAAATTTCACTATTAACTAAATTGTTTTCCTTCCTGATAATTCATTTTTTGCTTGTTAAAACTTAACTCATGGCAGAGACCATGGCCACAGGCAATGGGCATGACAATTACAGCAGGACAGAAAGCAAATGATAGGAGATTCTTGCTGAAGTTTCTACACTGACTTTTAAATTCCACAGAGAGGCAGTAAATCAAGGAAAAGGACTTTTGAGTTTCAAAAACCAGAGTGCATAAACAACAGATGAGCAACCAGCTTTCCCAAACTTAACCAAAAAAAGAGGAAAGCCGAAGAAGAGAGCTAAGGAGTTCAGTATAGTCCTTTCCATCCTGCTCCCCACACCTGCACCTCCTGCAGCCACCACCTAGTAAATGTTTTATGTCGCAGGAGCATTAGAATTCCCAATGAGTCCAGAGCATTGGAGAGAAACAGAAATTTGTAGCCTGAAACTTGAAAGCCAGAGTAGGTCAAAAATAGACTAAGTCAGCCTTCCTTCACCCCTAGCTTCCTGTGGTCGCAGAGAGCACTGTGCAACTTAAGGAGACTTCACCTGTTCTGTTTAAGGAAGATTCAGAGTATGGCATGACAGAAACCTCAGCAGACGCAAATGGGAATATGGAACACTGACCAAAGGATAACCAATGTCAGCATAGAAAGTCAGTGACGTGTGTCCAGATGCTCCAAGGCACTGTGCCCTTCCATTTTTGATCTTATGATGATGATGCCGTTGATCACCACGATGGTAATAGGAAAAGGAGGAGGAGCAGCAGCAGCTGCTATCATTTATCCCATGCTTACTATGTTGTCAGCACTACACGATATATATATGATTTCATTTAATTCAGTTCTCACTGCGATCTTCTGAGAAAAGTATTATTAAATCTATTTCATCAATGAGATATGAAGGCACAAATACACAGAACAAGTTGCTCAGGACACACTATTATTAAGTGATAGAGCTACTCCCTGGGCTGGAGTCCCAGAGAGAAGACTAAAAGGAGCAATTCTCAAGAAGCTGCATTTAAGTTTGAAGTGACTAAGACAATCCTGGGATTGGTTCAATTTTGTTTTGCCATCACAGAATGGAAAAAAAGTATTAACTAGCTTTAGAAATATAAAATAAAGAAAGTTCCTTAGGGTTTTTTCTTTTTTTCTGAGTCAAGGTCTTGCTGTCAATTATGATATATACAAAAAATTGTTTGTTTTTTTTTTTTGAGATGGAGTCTCATTCTGTCACCCAGGCTGGAGTGCAATGGCGCCATCTTGGCTCACTGCAACCTCTGCCTCTAGGGCTCAAGTGATTCTCCTGCCTCAGCCTCCTGAGTAGCTGGGACTAATGGTGTGTACCACCATACCCAGCTAATTTTTGTATTTTTAGTAGGAATGGCGTTTTGCCATGTTGGCCAGGCTGGTCTCGAACTCCTGGCCTCATGTGATCTGCCTGCCTTGGCCTCCAAAAGTGCTGGGATTACAGGCATGAGCCACCACACCCAGCCAACAAATTGTATTTGGACTAATAGTTGTGGCTTTTGGTTTATAGCCCCTTTCTACTACCTATTCTATTTTCAGCTGACCCTTCTACTGCTTTATATATAGTGGTCATTAAATAGGTAGATATATTAAGACTATCTAAATGAACTTTTTGGGATAAATGGCATTTTCCTGGCAACCCCCTTCCTTAAGTGGACCTTGTTTTCTAAAGTGATTTTCAACCCTTTTATACAACTCTCTAAGTGTTTTTGTGTTGAAGCATGAGAAATCCACTTGAACCCTGAAAACATCATGATTTTTCTTTTACAGGCATCTTAATAAATTACCACTGGAAAATATTTTGGATTTATCCAATTTTTCTGTCTCTGTTTGAATAAATAAATTTACTGAATTTACTGAAAAACATTATGGCATATTGCACATTTAAAAGAAAATGAGATCATATTTAAAGTTTAAACTCATCAATTATCTCATTGTCTTTGGGCCAACTCATCATTTCCACCTCTGTGACTTTTTCCTTGTAGGTCATGCCCAATTTGTTTCATCCTTCATTACTTCCTTCCTTTGTAAATATACAGATGTTTATGGATAACTAATAAGGGCCAGGCACTGTGCAATGGATAAAGTGGTTAATAAGACACAGACTTTGCCATGGAAGAGCCAACAGTCTGTAGGAGGAAATCAAGGCCTTAATAGTCCATTTCATTATCAAGCAGCAAAGTGACCCCATCAAAGTGATCGAGTTGGTGTATGCAGACTTCTTGGCACCTCAAAAAAGAGCAACAAATGCAAATTGTCAGAGGGCTGCAAAGGGTCACAGGACACGTTCTGAAGAAAGTCCTAACTTGACTGAGAACTGTGATGGCAACGTCGTTACCCAGGAAGGAAAAGAGTTCCAGGTGAAAGCCTGGAGGTTAGAAGGTCATGGTTTACTAGGAGAAGAAACAAAATTCAGCACAGCTGCAAGAGTGAGTGAGGATGGTGTGATGAGAGATGAGTTTACCCCCTTCTCTAGATTCACTCTAGATTCCTAGGACTAATTCAAGTAAAGACTTCTCCTTGAAGCCCTCTCCATCTCAGCTCTCAATGACCTCTCGATTCTCTGAACCTTCTAAGGCTTTATGCACTTCCTACTAAAGCCTCCTTCAGACATCTGTGTTCACCTCCTGGTTTAGCAGAGGTTACAGCTGTCTTTTCATGTTCTTTGGAAGCTCTGGTTGTACACAAATAAAAGAAATAAAAAACAGATCGTTTACGATTCCTTTCCACCCCATCTCCATCATGATACCTTCCTTCCTTCCCTTCTCCCTTAAATGCCAGAAAATTCTAATGTTCCTGGTATAGATCTAGAGTTTCTTAATTTTCATGGTACAAGGTAGCAGTTAATTCCATGCAGTCCCTTTCATAAATATGGGTATTTCACTTGATGTAGAACATTTATCATATTGTATATTTTTATATCAGAATGCACATATCACAGAGACTCTATTTTATTAATGATCTTTATAGCACCAGTGAGAATAATAATAATAATAATGTTATTATGATTTATTTTAAAAATAAGCTATTTTTCTTGAGGAAGTTGCATAAATTCTGGAGTTAATTTTACCAAAGATTTCATAGAGCTTATGAATTTGTGTCCCAAAGGATTTGAGTGATTTCCTCTCTTTTCACCAAAAGCAGATAATTTTCATCCTTTTGCATCAAAATAATAATGCTTTGTATGGTCTAACATTTCTATATCAACACGGGTGTTCAATTTTTTTCCTAAGCCAAGAAATTTTAAAAATGGCCATATCTTAATTTCAAAAATAGTTAAACTTTACTTTCACGTGCCTGCTAATATCTCCTCACAGAGCATATGTTTTCCCACTTACAACATGGAAAAGAAACAATAGCCCATGGATTCTAACCCAGCTCACAAGGAAATTTCCTATCTATAATTCTTTATCCTGAAAAATCCTTAATTGAACTGTTAAACCTTATGAGTTGGTCTTTTATTAAGCCAATATGGATCAAAAATCAGAATAAATGTCCATTTTAAATGAGCTTGCTCTTGTGATTTTGTGAGAAGGTAGCACTTGGATTAAACGATTTTCACAGATGATTGTGGTAGCTGTTCTAGCATGCTCACTTCAAGCTGACAGTGCTATTTTCCTCTAATCAGAAGACATCTCCCTCACAATCTGAAAGAGCCTCTGGGGATTTTTTTTAGATACGGCATTTTGCACTATCTGATTCAACCTATGTCTTTCTTATCTATTGACTGTAATGGGGTCTAAGTTTTTCTCTAGACTTGGCTGATTCTTGCCATTCAACCTTCTTTACATAGTGAGGAATGGCATATGACCACAGTGCATGGGAAGAAATCACAAGCCAATCTGGGGTGGACCATAATTCCCTGGAGTTTAAAATAAGAGTTCATTAGAATATAACAGGAAGGAATGGGATAGAAGAAAATAAGAATGAGGAAAGTTATCTAAACAGAAAGATAATTTAACATAGAAGTTATCCTGAGGTCATCAAATTAATATTTTCTTCATTTTGATTAATATTTTCTTCATTTCTTCATCTGTCATTTGGGTGGCAGGGAGGAGAAGGACCACCTCTTTCATTCATTCATGCACCATTCATTTTGAAAAGAAATTAACATTTTCATTTTAATGATTAATAATAATGATAACAAGCTGAGCAGCTGGGCACAGTGGTTCACACCTGTAATCCTGGCACCTTGGGAGGCCAAGGTGGGTGGATCACTTGTCAGGAGTTCGAGATCAGCATGGCCAACATGATGAAACCCCTATCTCTACTAAAAATACAAGAATTAGCCAGGTGTGGTGGCACATGACTGTAGTCCCAGCTACTCAGGAGGCTGAGGCAGGAGAATCGCTTGAACCGGGAAGGTGGAGGTTGCAGTGAGCAGAGACTGTGCTACTGCAGTCCAGCCTGGGCGACAGAGTGAGATTCCGTCTCAAAAAACAAACCAATAAACAAGCTGAGGGATGGTAAATGACTTGCTCTGGGTCCCTAAAATTGATGGCAATGCTGAGATAGGAATGATTTTGCTCCCAATACAAGATTATGTTAATTTTCCAATACTTTTATATGCTTTGAAAGTATTTTCTATTTTCCAATGAGCAATAAAGAAAGATATTAAATGGGAATTACCATTTTGGTTATTTCTGAAATAATTTCTAGAATGTTATCAAAAAAAGAGAGATTGAACAATTCATTTTTGCAATGCTTTGTGGAGAGAAGGAGCTTAAATGCTGTATTTTAATACAAAAGATTGCCCAAAGAGACGCTGCATTATACAGTAAGTGCAACGAGAAGATTAACTAGTATGCAGGCTGTACCTCTGGCAGAGAAACTCAATGATTTCTATATAAAGCTCACAAATGAAAGTGTTCATTTATTCATAATATTCTAACATATTCCGTACTGTTTTTTTTTAAGACAAGCAATGCATGGCCTTTTAGTTTTATGTCATTACTTAAAATATTTGGCGAAAATTGTTCATCAATCTCTGATTCTATTATTACACTCAAGAGTAGGTTAACTACTATCACCTGGGGTCATTTTTAGCAGGAAATATTTAATAAATTGCTACCAGAGCATGCTATCTGGCAGGGAAGACATGACTTAGAGTTTCTAAAACATGACTAATGTGAATTATTTCCAGAACATAAGATGGCAATAACAACAAAAAAATCACAGCGCTTGCCGAGTTAAACTCATTTTACCAGCAAGGTACTTATTTTCAGAGAATGATCTCTTTTTAACACTCTTTGCAATACAAGAGGCAGAAAGCCATTAACCACAGATGCTTTAACACAAACAGGGTTGCAGGGAAGGGTTATGTTTTCAATAGTCAAATATGATAAGAAAGTAAAATTCCACCTATATAGCCAAACAATCCTCATGTGGAATGAAACGCAGTCCTCTCACTGGTTTCAAATACTAAACTGGAACTTTAGTCAGCTAGCAAGTTTCTTCTTGTAAAAATGAAGAAAAATCTTTGCATTTTGACAATGGCTATAATTCTTGTACCACTCCACTAATCCTTACTCTATTATTGAATAATGCCTTATATAAAAATCTAATTATTCTCACAGCCTCTATGAATTTCTATTTATCTATTTTGACCAACTAGCATTTCCCCATGAGCTGCTCCAGTTCCACAAAACCAAACTGATTATTCTAAGTGGAGTCTGATTTTATGTTGTCTTACAGTTTTGTTCAACTACAGTCTAAAAATATTTCCTGTGAAATCCTCAAATACAAGAAGAAATGGTTGAAATGTGGGTTCCTACTTTTATGTTTCTCTTTATTGTGCCTCCGAATTTAGCTCTGCCCCTGAACTACTGAATCTGCCCTGATGAAGATAAATCATCCCCTCTTTTCATTTGGAAATGCCTCAAGGACCTCAGTATCTACTTAGTCCCATAAGTGGTTACGCTTTATAAAATACATGTTGTCACAGGATTGACAAGGTGCTATTATAAAAGTAAGAATTTATGATGATGCAATGCTGCAAAGACTATGAGCCAAAAATACCAAAACTTTTGGAAGTGCTATTCAGAAGAATGGCCACCAATTTATCACCTTGGGAATCACAGAAACAACCAATGATAAGGTAAAAAATAATGTCTAAACTTCTTAGACCCCAAAGCCACTCTACGATCTCCAGTCATAGAAGAGAAGCATGTTGGCAATTGAACAGGAGTCCTAGTTAACCCCATTTTTATTCCATTACACACCTCATGTAACATTCACATTTACATAGAAATCATCACGATAAAACTGATTAAATGAGAACAACAAAAAAATGTAATTGAATGGCCATAAGAAAGGGAATGTCCTTGTCATCACAGGAAAATGATATAACACCTGCAATCTACAGGCCATTCTATCTCCCCAGCTCTATGTCTGATATGAAAATGAGCACTGATCATATACATCTGAACCCTCAAACAAACTAGGCCACACCTAAGGCACATAATGCAAATGATCTAAAATGAATTGAAAATATGTATCTTCTCCTCCAGTCCCATTGTATTTGGTCTTCATGGAAGAGCTACAATATCAGGCCTAAATAATCTGGGCTGGGTTTTGAAAGAGTTCAGCAGGATGGGGGTGATCTTTTCTGAGCAGCACTGTTTTCTCCCCTGTCACTAGGTCCCCCTGCTTTTGAATAGCACTTTTACTTTGTCAATCCCTTCTGTATGTTTCTAAGCTTTAAATGCCCTAAAATAGGTAATAAGAGAGAGAAAATTATCCACAAATTACATATGAAGAAGACTCGGCTGGAAGAGTTTACATGAGCCATCTTGAAGTCAAGCTTTAAACCGAGAGTACAAGACCCAAGTAAAGTTGAGCTTGAAATGTAGAGTACAAGACTCAAGGGTACACTTGCCTGTATCTTGGTAAGAAGCTTGGAGTGAACATTTTCACTTCATTCCCAAAGATGTGGGAGCGTCTTGAAACATTACATTGGAACTGTACTGAACTGAGGTGGCAGTCTGAGTTTGTGACTTGTCTTTCTCCTAAAAATGGACAGCAGATTGTACATGCTCCTTTGTGGTACTCTGGAGAGTATCATGTGATGAGTTTTACTCAAATGAAAATTTTTCAAAGGCTGAAAGCTTTCTCCTTTTTTGTCTTCAATATAATTATCATTGCCTCATTTTCAGCCTTTTTACTGCTCTGAAATCATCAATGTGTTCTATTGTTATGATGTCACCAATCACCTTATCTCCCTAGTCATTTAAATGCCAATATCTGGTTTGTTTGCACTAATCTCATGACCAAAATATCAACAAATGTACTGACCTTGAAAACATCTCTGATAAAATCATTAAAACCAGATACTGTTTTAGAGGGGAACTGGAGGCCTGTAGCAGGCTTCACACCTCTGGATGTTTGCTGATTTCTGAATTCACAATGGCTAACTCCAGCATCTCAGCTCACAGGTAGTGGCCAGTCAAGGTTATACAACAGTGTCAATCAGCATTTGAACAATGAATAACTTTATTTTTCTCTCAATTTTGTGCTTTCACAATGTTCCAACAAGTCGTGATGTAGGTTGGGTATTCTGTCAGGACAGTCCCTTTCATTTTTCTTCTTCACAGTTTCTTGTTTAACTGATGAGAGGAGAAGGAAGCAGCAACAAAATCCTCACCAAACTGTCAACAAGGTAAGAGTGATACTACTTGAAAGAACCTTGGGCTTACACTTGATATTTCATTTCTATTTCTTGGACAACACTCATGTAGAGAACTCTTCTCTCCACCTCATTTTTCCCTTTTGGTCAACTGGAAACATCATCACTGCAAAGGGAGATGGTAACATCCAATGCTGAAGCCATCACCCATGATATTCTCATGCACTTTTTGTATGCGACCAGGAGGAAGGAGGCACAGGTAGCAGGGAATAGGATGCCAGTTACTTGGAGGGCTTGGCCTTGCCTGTCCCCACGGGTTCCACGGTGCATCCATGGCTTCAGGGGCAGGACGGTGCATACATGACTTCAGCGGCAGGGATCTCCTTCCCACTCTGACCATAAAACATCATAGGTTAGGTAAAAATGAGATTCTTGCATTGGTGAAAATAAATAATTTCAGTTGTCAATATCTGCTTAATAAATTGTCCCAAAATGCAGTGGCTTAAAACAGCATCTTATTTTCTCACATTTCTGCAGGTGTGGAATTCAGATGATGCACAGCAGGAATCCTCAAGGTGGGCTCTTTGCTCCCAAGTGCAATGGCTCTGCTGGGATGGCTCTCCGAGGGTCATACATCCGGAGCCCCAGTTGTCCTCCAACGAATGGACTCCTCAACTCTCCTCTATGTGATGTTAGGGCCTCAACTTCTTTGCACGGACCCTTGTGTGGTCTTTGCACATGGTCTGTTGCAGCAGGATAGGTAGGCTTCTCATAGGGCAGCTCAAAGCTCTGAGGTGCTAAATCAGAAGCTGCTACAACTTCTTAAGGCTGAGCTCCAGAACCTGCACAGCATCACTTCTGCCACATTCTGTTGGTTTAAGCAAGTCACAGGCTCAGCCCAAGGCGAGAAAACTACACAGGGCATGAACCTTGGGAGGTGCAGTTCATGGAGGCCACCAAAGTAGCCAGCTGCCGCAGCCAAGGAGAGGGAGCCGGGGCCCTCGAGTATCCTTTGCCTGCAGTGCCTGCTATGAGCAATGCACTCCTTCCCTGACCACCCCTTACCCTTCTTTCCCTTGGCCACATGTGTGCTCCCTGCTCGGTGGTGTGTGGAAGCCAGTTCATCAGAGCTGATTCTGTGCATCTCTCTTTTTTTCTTTTTTTTTTTGAGACAGAGTCTCACTCTGTCACCCAGGCTGGAGTGCAGTGGCGCAATCTTGGCTCACTGCAACCTCCACCTCCCGGGTTCCAGCGATTCTCCTGCCTCAGCCTCCTGAGTATCTGGAACTTCAGATATGTGCCACTGCACCCGGCTAATTTTTATATTTTTAGTAAAGACAGGGTTTCACCATGTTTGTCAGGCTGGTCTTGAACCCTTGACCTCAGGTGAGTTGGCCTCCCAAAGTGTTGGGATCACAGGTGTGAGCCACCACACCCAGCCTCTACATCTCTTTTCACCTCCACATTCAGTGACCTCACTTTAGAAGCTTGAAATTGGCCATGAAGGGAATATTCCTGTCATAGGAAATTGGAAAACACTCCAAATAAGAGCTTGTTATGTTGTTTGCTTTATTGTTTATTCTAGATTATCAGTTTTCCAACACACCACTGTGCCCACTCCACTCCCATCCTGCCATACCTTCCTTTCTATCTCTCAGGTTCATAAACGATGCCCTGATAATCATGAAAGGTGTTTCCCTACCATGGGTAGGATCATTATATAGTGAACTAGGCATGGGCTTTTAAATTTTTATTTTATTTTATTCTTTAAAGGTGAGACTTGCTTTGCTGTCCAGGCTGGAGTGTAGTGGCACCATCATAGCTCACCATAGCCCCGAACTCCTGGGCTCAAAGGATCCATCCACTTCGGCCTCCTGAGTTGCTGGGATTACAAATGTGAGCCACTGCACCCAGCTTAGAGATGGACTTTGGTTTCCACACTAATTCAATTTCAAATCTTAGGTCTACAATTTACTACTTGTGTGTTCTCAGGCAAGTCATTTAACCAGGTAAATCTCAGGTAAAATATATCGCTATGAGTATGAAGTAAGTTGAAATACATTTTTCAAAGGTAAAAACGAAAACCTCAGAGACTCAATATTGTTAGTTCTGATCCTTCTTCTAAGGATGTTTTCTGTTTGGTTGGTTGGTTGGTTTTCCTGAGGGTGGTGTTTGAAGCGCCATAGAAGACAATGAAACTGAGGTTTGGGCTGGGGTCCTGGCCAGTCACACAGTGGCCAGTGTTCTCTTCTCTACCCACAGCTATTCCTGGTAGTAGTGGCAGTCACCAAAGGCTCTGCCTGGGAGAGCAGGCATGATGCCCCAGCTCTGCTGCAGGGCTACCTGGACCTGCCTTCCTGGGGAGGCTGCACGAGTGATGGTCACATATGTCAAAGCTGATAGGTCACTCCCCTAACACAAAAACTCCACCTGCTTCACCCCTGCATGCCTGAGTTTCCACCGTTGATTCATTTCTGTGAGCAAGACAGTCTCATTGGGGTTGCTCTCTAAATTTCCTAGATGCTTTCATCCCAGAACAGCAAGAAAGAGAGCCCAAAAGGTCTTGCTCATCTAGGATAAAAATTAAACATTTACAAAGAGATTACTACAATAGTCCAAAAAGACAACCTATTCTCCAAAACAAAACAATAGCCTTGAATAGCTCTGTATTCACAAATTTCATAAAAATGCATTCTAGAAACTCATTTTATTTAACATAGCTAGTATGTATCTTTTCACACTAATAACTTTAACCCTGAGGCACTAGGATGATAGAAATATCCCAGAGTCATCAATTTACATGTTACAGTATGCAAATTGTTAATGGTCATTCAGAAATCTGACTTAGATGGCATCCCCATCAAGGAGAGGAACCCAATGCATTTCTTTTATTTTCTTCACTACTTGTTGTTCTTGTTGTTGCTGCTGCTGCTGCCAAACCAGGAACTGACTCTCTTTATTTATCAGTATTAGAGCTTGCCTTTCAATAGAATAGCAGATAGAAACATCTAACTTGATGAATAAGTGAGGTCTGGAGCATCTCAAATTAGAAACTTATGGCTCTGATACACCGGCTGTAAAAGACTGAACATAAGCCAAAAAATGTCCATTGAAATGACTTGTTTTCAAGGAAGCTGCTCCCATTTAACAAGATACACGGAATACTCACAGCAAATGCAGTACAAAAAGTTAAAGTGCAATAAAACAAAGTGAAAGATACAGCTTCAACTGCCCCATAAAAGGAACAAGAGTTCTGGTTTTGATTATTTTGACTGGAGGTAGGGTGGGAGGGAAGATATGTTGAGTAAATTAAATTTTAGTCCCACCGGCATTTGCAAAATATATGACCAATCTGCAAATAGATGTGGTTTTTGGTTGTGCTCTTTAATGAAGTAGAAAAGAAAAACAGATTTTTGAATTGTAGCCCATGATATTAATCTAACTTGCTAGAAGCACAGTGGGTTTATAATCAATATTTGTATGGACATTGCCTGTCTAAATGGACTTTTAAGTGGAATGTTCAAATGCATGACTCAAATCACTCTTAATCACTATTAAAATTAAAGCCAGGTACTTTAGTTAGAAGGTCGTGGTGTCATATTATTACAGCTTTTATGGAGGCACATAAGATGCAGTTTCCTTTAATAAAGGAAGAGTAAAAAATTGTACAAACAGGTAAGATGAGCTTAACGTGAATGAAAATAGAGCCCTGAATTTTTCACATAATTCTATATCCACAAGCTCAAGAGTACAGGAAGTAAAATGAAAAGCAGCAAATTGCTTCCTTCACTATATAACATATGTAGTAGATTACTGCTAGTTGATACACAAGAAAGGAGATAGACTCATGGGTACCTTGTTAACCTAATTAAAGCTTCACGGATACATAGGTTTCTCAAGACTAAAGTTTCAAGGCTCTGTTGTGTTAATGAACACAAAAGCTGGCCCGATCACTGAAAATGTCATCACTGACACTAGAGGTTACACTTGTCCTCAGCAAGTTCTTGCAGGTCATGTAACAAAGATGACTCATGTTCTAATGATCATCCACACAATTTTAAAATAATGGTACTTCTGAGGCTACTGCTGATTGATCTATTACAATTTTCAAACCTTTAGCAAACCTCAATCTTCTCTTTTTTTAATAAAGTCCCTGAGTCATCTACTGCATTGAGATTCAAATACATGAATCATTATAAATGATACATTTTCTTATTAGCTGATACGGTAATTCCTCCAACATTCACAATTTTTCACATTGCCTTTAAAAGGGTTGCCAGTGCTAAACTGTTAAAAATATGGCTTGGAAAAATTTACCATGGGCAAATGTATCGAAGAACTCTGAAAAGTCAATGTAGCTGGTTTTCTAGTGTCACAGATAAAAGTAGATTAATAGTTTAATTAAACATGTTAGAGGCTCTGGGTATTGTAGCTATTACACCTTTGACCTCAGGGGAGGCTGTCAGCAATGTAGGGAGGGTGAGTACTGAGGTTACATATTGATGATGTGCAGCTGACTCAAAAAGTGTACTAAGCGAGACAGAGCTTATAATTAACCAAAAGATCCAGTAAATTATGAGATCAATAAAATATCCTGGGTGCCATAGTTTTCAGAACTAGTTAGTGCATTCCTAATTTATTGGCAAAAACTTCATGGACTTGCAAGGAAGATAAATAAAAATGCCTGGATGTAAAAATAAATATGTATGCTTGACAAATCTGAAATACACTGTTTATAGCTAATGAGGAGGTGACTGTGCATTTTGCTGCATGTTTTATATCTAGAGCAGGGCAGAACATTAAAACCAATATAACTGATAACCTTGGTGCAAACAGCATAAGCCTGCATTTCCCATTATTCCCCAGAGATGAAATTAATTAGTGCTTGTCAAAACCAGAGCAATCCTCTGCTATAAAACTAAAAGTAATGGAGAGGCCACGAATAACTTGGCTCAATTCCAAAAATATTTCTCATCTCTTTAGGAGAAAAATACTGCATACATCTAAATATGCAGTATATCTACTTCTTTTATCCCTGATACCTCATAAACACACACAACACACACACACACACACACACACTTTCTGGCTACGGTTCAACAAATATGTGTAAAATGCCTACCATGTGAGGACGCAGAGAATAAAAAGACATTAAGGGTTCACAGTTTAGTGGGCAGCAGAGACTGATAGAGGGCACATTTCAACTCAAGGTGTTAATGATTATGGGAAAACATGCTACGAGTTATGGAGACTCAGAAGGGCACCTACCCGAACTCTCAGGGAGGTCAAGGGGAGGAATGGCTAAGTAAGGGACTTCTAAATGTAATGATAATTCTATTATTGATGACTCATCTGTTTCACAAAGTCATAAAAATGGTTCCGGCCAGGCATGGTGGTTCATGCCTGTAATCTCAGCACTTTGGGAGGCTGAGGCAGCCAGATCATGAGGTTAGGAGTTTGAGACCAGCGTGACCAACATGGTGAAACTCTGTCTCTACTAAAAATACAATAATTAGCCAGGCATGGTTGTAGGTGCCTGTAATCCCAACTACGCGGGAGGCTGAGGCAAGAGAATCACTTGAACCTGGGAGGCAGAGGTTGCAGTGAGCCAAGATCCTGCCATTGCACTCCAGCCTGGGCAACAAGAGCAAAACTCCATCTCAAAAAAAAAAGTGGTTGAGATGCCTTCACACTCACTGCCACTCCCTGTTGGACTGCCCCCCCTCACCTCTGTATCCTAACTAGCTCATTTGCATCCTGCAGGTTCCAGCACCAGGTCCCCTCTCCTGTGAGGCCTTTTATAATTCCCCTCCCAATTTAAATTGAGTTCCAAATCCTTCTCCTTCCATTCTCCCTTACAGCATCTTTTCCCCCTACGAGCTTACCATATTTTGTAATGATTCTAGTTTTTTTACTTTGATAATTATTATTGCTACTTAGTGTGGTCCAAGCATCAGCCACCTCTGAGCTTATTAGAAATGCAGAACCACCACCCCAACACCAGACCCTACTAAATCAGATCTGTAGGTCACAAGATCTATAGATGATTCATATGCACATACAAGTTTAAGAAGAAATAACCTAGATGTACACTCCTTTACATTTCAGTACAGGAGCCACAAATCACATATGGCTACTCTAATTAAAATTAATTACAATTTTAAAATCTATTTCTCATACCCAATAGCCATGGGTCATGTACTGGACAGGGCAGACATGGAACATTTAAGGGCAGAAATTTCTATTGGGTGTGATAGACTATAAGCTCCTTGAGAACAGGGCTTTTTTTTTTTCTCACTGCTGAGCACCCAGTAATCTAAAGTATTATACTCAGAGCACTGAGGAAAGGCACGCAAAAGTTTTCCTTAAATATCCTGAATGAAAATATGCTAAAGTACTTCAAAAAATATCTGGCCCACGGAAGGTGAAAAATCAATCCTATTTCCCTTCCCCTTTACATGTGATATTCAGAACATTGCTGGGACATAGACCATGAACAGGTACTAAGCAGGCTACATTATAAACCAGCAAGCTTTAAAAATTTTTATCTTTTTTTTTAAAGTAGAGATTCTTGGGCTTCCACTTATGAAGACTGGGATTTGGTGGGACTGAGGGTTCGTACTTCTGATATGCGTTAGCCACCTATTTTTAGATTTGAGAGTCTGGATAGTTGAAATTCCATTCTTTCTCCAAGGAGCTGGTTTGAGTTCTCCCTCCCTGATGAGTAACTAATAAAAATAATTGTCAAGTGTTTAAAAATGATGTAACAGAATGTTCAGAAGCAAGTTCCAGAAAGTTTAACTCAAGTTGTCTTAAGAAAATAAAAGACAATATATAGATACCTACATCTGAAAAGGCCAGGGTGGGGGTTAGAATCAAATGTCAGAAGGGTCTCGTACCTTCCCGTCTTTCCTAATTTCCCATACATCAAGTTCATTCTGGAACTCCATGTGGTAGAGAGATGGTGGCTTTATATGTATGTTTTCACACTGCTGATAAAGACATACACGAGATTGGGTAATTCATAGAAGAAAGAGGTTTAATGGACTCACAGTTCCACGTGGCTGGGGAGGCCTCAAAATCATGGCAGAAGGTAAAAGGCACATCTTACATGGTGGCAGGCAAAAAGAGAACTTGTGCAGGGAACTCCCCTTTATCAGATTATCAGCTCTCCTGAGACTTACTCACCATCACAAGAACAGCGTGGGAAAAACCCAACCCTCATGATTCAATTACCTCCCCCTGGGTCCCTCCCACGACGTGTGGGAGTTACAGTTCAAAATGAGATCTGGGTGGGGACACAGCCAAACCATATCAGTGGCCAAGATCTCCAGGGCTCTCTTCTTCCAAGTCATAATCAGCAGGAAAGGGCAGACAGGCCTCTGTCTCAACAGTCTCAGTGAAAGTTATTTTGCATGTCATTGGCTTTGGCTGGAGAGTTTGCCGCCTCTGATGCATTATAATGGCCAGGCGAATATGTTGTGTGAATTGGCCATGCCCAAGTCACATGCCCACCCATGAACCTACCCCATCTGAAGAACCTGGAGTGAGAATGAGAGCAAGGGTATGCTCCCCCAAAGAAAGAGTGGTGGTGTCAGGAGAAAAGCAAACAGATTTGGGGTGACAAAAACAACAGATATCTACTACATGCCACTTAACTTCCTGTAAAATGAATGAGTGAATGAATGACTCCGTGTGTGTGTGTGTGTGTGTGTGTGTATGTGTGTGTGTAAAATAGAACAAATTTTGAAAATGCACTAGCATGCTTAACTAGCATTACTCATCACTAATCACCGTTTAGGGTTATGCAAGTTCCTGACATGAGGAATGAAGACATTCTAATCGGGACCCAAAGCTAATACAATTATAAATACAAATAGTCATTAAAATGTCTATTATTTCATCTGTTCAGAGAAAATTCATAAGCACAGACCAAAATCTACTCCAGACCCAAAGGAGACTCAGCTTCATGTCACCAGTGTGTCTTACTATTTCCTTTCGATTTAAGCAGCTTAGTGAGTCTTGGATCCTTCTCAGCATCCTGTGTGTCTGTTTGCTAAAGTGGGTCAGAGACTCAGGTTACTAACCAGTCTTTACATCCCTGCAGGAATGATTTCCTTACAAAATATTGTTGTGTTCCCTCTCTGGGACAATATTTTCAGTTGACAAGGCACACCAGGGCAAAATGAAATAACTCAGTCCAACAATTCAATGTAAAACTACAAGCCAAGACTGTAGCGGTGGCTGCAAATTTTCAGAATCTAATTTTGAGACAAGCAGCTCACAGGCTCAACTTCACTTGCTGTGAGCACTCACAAATTCTAAGTGTAAGCGTTCTGCCATGAAGCAGAAAACCTAACCCACAAGGTGTTTTGTTCAAACACATGTTCCCGTGATTCCATCTCATGTTATTGATCAAGACTCTCTACATGTCACTTGGTAGGCAAATGTATTTCTCAGTCACAGGATACTAGAGCTGGAAGGGGCTCTAGACAGCAACCAGTCAGTATTTTCAAATTTTTCTCCATTAAGGATTCTATGAATATAATGCATGGTAGAGGCCTCTCCTCATACTCTTTAAGATGATCAGCAACACTTTTGATTAGCACGATTGAGAGCCAATGAATTTCCTTTGCATGGGAGATGCTAAAAATGGCCACAGTCTCCCCATCCCTTGCATTCTTATATTTGTCATGTGGTGTCACAGATCTTTCCACCAACAGGTGGGATAGATTCCCTCATCTCTTAAATCTGGCCACGTCTTTCCTGGGCCAATGTCTCATTAGCAATCACGATGAAAGTAAAAGCTTGCGAAGAGCATTGGGGCTTGCCATCTTGCTGGTGTAGGAACTAAGCTACCATATGAATAAGTCTGAGCACAGCTGGAGAGGAGAGGCCAAGTATAGGAGAAACAATGTGCTCAGCCAACACCATGATGTAGAGCTGATGCTATCCTGGGTTTTCCAGCAGCCAGCTACAAGACTGGCTGACAACCACTGCAAAACAAAGCCCAGGCAGAGATCAGCTGAGCCAGCCCACACCGGAGCATGAGCTACATAAAATGATTGCTGTTCTAAGCCACTAAGTTGATTTTGTTATACAGCAAAAACTAGCTTATACCTTTTTCTTTATCATAAAACACACCTCAGGTCTTCAGGACCAAGATAAGAGAAGTGATAGAACTAAAAGCTAAAGTGATCATGTGACTCTTTCCAGGTCAAGCCTTCACAGATCCATGGCTGGAACTTTGACCTCTTCACTCTCAGTCAAAATCTCTATCACACTTCAGGCTTGCAGCATACAATATGATAGTCAATATATTGACTAACGAGGAACAAAGGACTGGGTCTGAGGTCACTGTCCTAGGATTTCTATTTCCCAAGGCATGTTTCATGTGTCTTTATTTCCAAATTGCAGTCTTTAACATTTGTTTCAGGAAGCGTACACAAGATATAAAAAATGTCTCAGATCTATTTGGGACATTTATGAAAAATGAGTTTGTGAAGATATGCCACAGCAACAGTCAGGAGGTTTTTGCCTAGAAAAGTGTCCTTAACATGGGAGAAACAGGTATTTAAAAGCAAAAGTGACTTTAATTCCTAAAGGCTTCGGTTTCTGGAGGCCCTGAGTCTGTCCATAGATGTTCGTGTAGCATCAGGATGGAGGCTGAAAGGGGCAACTGAGCAGAAACAGGAGAGGGCTCTGTTTCTGCCTCTGTTTGACGACAAAATCCTAGTGTTTGTAGGGGACAACGTCATGCCAGCCAGAACTTTCTTGGCTTTATGGCTGAAAGCTCATCAGTATTGCAAAACTCTGAGAGGGAAAAGTAGTCATTTAACCCTATTTAACTGTTGCTTTCAGATTCCTCCATTTAAACCTTATTAAACCTTTCTCCATTAAGGAGAAATGTATCAATAGGTAAACTGCCTCAGTTGTGCATCTCTAAAATGAGGGTAATAAAAGTACTGACTTCTAGGCTGTTGTGAGGATTAAATTAGATAATGCACACAGCGCACACAGCACCATGCCTGTTAATAGCAGGTGCTCAGCGCATGTTTACAAAGGAAAACATAAAGCTAGTTGTTGGTAGCTCTGTCTCCAGTCTTGATCCAGCCTCTTCTCCCACCTGCCCTCTATGCCCCTGGTTCTAAACTCTACCTCTTGACAATTTGCTTAGGTCTTCCTGGTGGGGGAAATTTTAATTTAGAATATTCCCTTGGCTTTGTCAAATAAAATCCAATTTTTCTTCCAGTCTTGGCCTTGCTCTTGCTAGGCAAATTCCCTAATGATACCCATTCTCTCCATTCCCTAATGACCAAAGTGCACTTCCAGGAAGGAGGATCATGTATTAGGCTTAAACCTAATCATAGGAGGCTTCATATTTGCACCTGGATTAATCAACCGCCCTCTATTGAAAAATCAGGGAGCAGGGGTGGAGAGGGGTCATGTGGTTATTACATTTCCAGCTATGAGGCACTGTGACATTACTGACAATTTCGAGAGTAGAAGACATCCAGGGTACGTAAGTCAGCTCAGTTTAAACTCGGTGAAAATACCTTAGCATTAGAAATGGAACCGTGGCAATCACATAATAAAGGAAAAATATAAAAACCTATACTCTACTCATTTCATATGTACAATAATACTCACTGAGGCTGGAATAAGCAACCTCCTATCATCCCACGAAATTATAATGCAGCAAACAATATTACCAACAAATCAGTGGTAATTATATTGGTATTTTGACCTCATTCCACCCACGTACAATGTGTTTCCTTTTATTCAGAGATCTGTTACGTCAAGCTAGTTAGTTATGAGATAAAAATAAACATAGTTGGGCCTCCCTTTTTTTCACTTGTTAAAAGAAAAGATTGGAGTATATCTTGTTTTAAGTCCCTTCTAGCTCTAAATGCTCTAGTTTTTCTAGATTTCTTTCCTGTTCTTAGGCATTTAATGTTTATGTGTAGCTAAATATTTGCTATTTCTAGGTCATGCTCTACTCAAATATACCTTCTTTCTGTAAGCATATTAAAAAATGAGTTATTTGCAGAATCCTGCTAGCTAATCTATGCAGAAGGAATGATAGCATTAGAGAATCATCATTTTGCTCACTCTACTGGAGTGATTCAGATAAGTCTCATCAATGGATAATACAAGCTTTAGATTTGGGTAAGCAAGCTAGGCAATGATGCCAGTGTCAACTCACAGATTACTTACTAATTGAAAATAAAGGGAAAAATGCATCTTTATAACTGAGACAATTTAGTGACAATCATCAAAACCAAGTGACCAAATATGCTACCACTAATAACAATAAGAACCTCCTGATGTGAATGAAATACATGGAATCACCTATGTGGTTTTTTAAAAAATTTATTTATTTATTCATTTGTTTTTATGTTTTTGAGATGGAGTCTCACTCTGTTGCCCAGACTAGAGTGCAGTGGTGCCATCTTGGCTCACTGCAACCTCCGCTTCCTGGGTTCAAGCAATTCTCCTGTCTCAGCCTCTCGAGTAGCTGGGATTACAAGTGCTTGCCACCACGCCCAGCTAACTTTTGTATTTTTAGTAGAGACGGGGTTTCACCATATTGGTCAGGCTGGTCTTGAACTCCTGACCTCAGGTGATCCACCCACCTCGGCCTCCCAAACTACTGGGATTAAAGGCGTTAGCCATCATGCCCAGCCTCACCTATGAATTTTTCTAGCCAAAAATATTCAACCTGAATCTAATCACACCTCAAGATATAACTTGTAGTTTACAAGAAATAGAAGACTTAAAGGAAAATGTTATACAGCTCTTTAAGAAAAAAATCAGAAAAATTCAAAATATAGTACTCCATGAAAGCAGGGAACTTTTCTATATTTAAAAAAAACTAAAGGGCCATAAAAAACAAATTTAGTGCTTAATCTACGATTGACTTCAACAACAATAAAAACAGTGAAGAGCTGTTACAGGTTGCAGGATTCATTGAGGGAATGCAAATATGGCTGGATATTAGATTATATATAATTTTTGTCCATTTTGGGGGTGTTATGATACTATGGTTGTGCAGCAAGCACTTGGAGTGAATTGTCATAATTTGTCCAATTTGCTTCCATAGATAGGTAGATACATAGATAGTATATTAGGTCATTCTTGCATTGAAATAAAGAAATACCTGAGACTGGGTAATCCTACAGAGAAGGGGTTTAATTGGCTCATGGTTCTGCAAGCTGTATAGGAAGCATTGCAGTGACATCACCTGGCTTCTGGGGAGGCCTCAGGGAGCTTACTCATGGCGGAAGGTGAAGCGAGAGCATGAACGTCATATGGCAAAAGCAGGAGCAAGCAAGAGAAAGTGGGGAAGAAGTGCCACACACTTTTAAATGACCAGATCTCACAAGAACTCACTATCACGAAGATAGCACCAAATCATGAGGGATCCACCCCCATGAAAAAAACACCTCCCACCAGGCCCCACCTCCAGTTTTGGAGATTACAATTCAACATGAGATTTGGGTGGGCACCCATACCCAAACTCTATCAGACAGATAGATGTTAGATAAATATATCTACTGATAGATCAGTAGATAGATAGATGACAGAAAAAGAAAACAAAAATACAAAAAATTTCACTTATTGAATCCAGATGGAGGACATACATATTCATCACAGCATTTTTTCCATTTTTCTTAATGTTTGGAATTTTTTATAATAAATAAAATGGTGAAAATATCCCTTCCCCCATGAGAAATGACTCAAATATAAAGGTGGGTGTGCTTCTTTGCAGATGCAGGGGGTTCTTCTGACATGGCTCTTAGCACTCTGTGGTGGTGTAGGGGTGCTTGTACTCCACTAGACTGTAACCTTTTGGGGGCAAACACTAAATCTAATTTACAGTTATATGCCCAGTGTTTGCCCACAGGGCCTTGCAAGTGGCAAATATTTACTGAATTGAATTGAAATTTATGTATTGATTGACCACATATGCTGATCTAGATAACAACACACTCGTGATACATTAGAAATTCAGTGTTCAAAATAAACTGAAATCAATAATGAATCGAGTTAGAAAAAATATATAAATCTTTATTAGGGTCAAAGAATTTTCTTAACATCTGGGATCAGAATTCCTCCACAGGGATAAAATGAGTCTTTGTTTAGAAAAGCATCCTGATGATAATTATGTGTACAAAAGAAAGACCCTAGAGCAGACAGTTGAAGGATAAAGCTGAGCTAAAGGGGGAAGACTGGATCACACTGAATAGAAGATGGAAGAGATAACTTAATTAATTGATTATTTATTTCAATATCTCCTCCTCTCTAGGATTGCTGGAGGGTTGACAGATGTTTTTCTTTAAATAAGAGACACTCACCCAGCAATCCTATTACTGGGTATATACCCAAAGGATTATAAATCACTCTATTATAAAGACACATGTACACGTATGTTTACTGCAGCACTGTTCACAATACCAAAGACTTGGAACCAACCCAAATGCCATTGATAGACTGGATAAAGAAAATGTGGCACATATACACCATGGAATACTATGCAGCCATAAAAAAGGATGAGTTCATGTCCTTTACAGGGACATGGAGGAAGTTGGAAACTATCATTCTCAGCAAACTGAACCAAGAACAGAAATCCAAACACCACATGTTCTCATTCATAAGTGGGTGTTGAACAATGAGAACACATGGACACAGGGAGGGGAACATCACACACCAGGGCCTGGGGGTTGGGGAATTAGGGGAGGAAAAGGTGGGGGTGGGAGAATTGGGGAGGGATAGCATTAGGAGAAATACCTAATGTAGATGACGGGGCAATGGATGCAGCAAATCACCACCATGGCACATGTAACCTATGTCACAAACCTGCATGATCTGCACGTGTACCCCAGAACTTAAAATATAATAAATAAATTTTAAAAAATAAAACTAAAAATAAATAAATAAGAGACACTCAATTTCACATTATTTGCCTTTTTGCGATATATGCCACTCTGTGTTCCGAAATTTCCAGTCAAGTAATATTATTGGCTGTGGACCAGTTTTATGAAGGTCTTAAGAAATCAGATGGCAGCAGATAAGAATTCAGTTAAAATATAATTTAACTACCTTATTAATTACAAGGCTACTCATTTACTTTTCCATTTGTCTTTATACTCTTCTAATTTAAGTTTTTTAAAAAACTATTCTCTCTACAACATGAAATATCAAGCGTATCTCCAAGAGAAACAAGATAAAGATCTGGGAGGTCCCCTCATTAAACAGGCAGAGCTTCACCAGGTGCATGATATTAGGAGGGTCACCACAGGCTGGACTGTGGATTGTCAGTTTCTTGGGGCACCCAGGAGTGGAGATGCTTAGAGAGTAAGTCTCATACGTATAAACAAGAACAACAAATTTGTATTCATAATCATAAACATCTCTTGTCAAAATAACCAGCGCTGCTGTCTTCTTCCCTGAATTTGAATTCCTGGGGGTTTAAACCAAAAATCAGAGGGTGGCTTCATACACGCGAAAGCAAGATATGGGAATGGGATGCTTCAAGCTGGAAGGATGGCTTGATGCTTCATCTTCCTTCCCAGGTCCCCTTTTCTCCTCTCTGGAGACTGAAATATATTTTCTTCTGGGTTTAGGATGGGGTTGAAGAAGCACAAACAAATTCTTACTCCTTGATGACCATCCTCTGCCGATGGTGTGAAACCCAACTGACTAGTTTCTTTTGTGACCCTCACATTGCAGCCCTACTTCTCTAGGTCCTCTTGCAAATTCCCTAGGATGCTCCTCAAACTGGCATGGATAATCCTATGGGTTATCAGAGGTTGGATGACAATTTTGTGTGGATGTAGGTAGTTTACATCTAAGAGGTGAGTTATATCCTCTTATTACCATATTAATTGTTGAAGATAGGAATCCACCCATGTCAACCAAGGTACCAACTACAATATACTGCCAACCATAAGTTTAGTTATGAGGCTTTTAACACAAATGAAAATAGAGGGCACAATAATTCCCTTGGAAGAAGACTCACAACTGGCATACAAACATTTGATGAAGCCTGACCAAATCAACATTAACTCAAAGGCTCAACAATCATTTAGAAGCGAAACAGCACTAGGCCAGCAAGCGTAGCCATCTTCCTTTTCAATTCTCAGTCAATATTTCAAATTGTATCAAAAAGAAAGTCTCCACGTAAGCCTCTGGCATCTGCCCAGCACTGCCTAATTATCATTATGCAATTCAATCAGATAATGCCATGTCCACAGAACCCATATAATCCTCCATGGATGCCCTATCATAACAGTACAATAAGTTAAAGTATTGCCCAGCAATTATCCACCCCCTTTATGTATTCCATCTCTTTATCTTGTGGCTTTGTGGTTCCTCCCACTGAAGGTAGAGTACACCTCTTCACACCCTTACTTTGGGTTTGACCCTGAGGTTTGCTGTGCCCATTGGGATGATAGCAGACATGATGCAAGCAGACGCTGGGTTCGCACTTGTGCCACTGTGCATGCCTCTTATAC
Organism: Cacajao melanocephalus; assembly: GCA_963573385.1. Taxonomy (NCBI): domain Eukaryota; kingdom Metazoa; phylum Chordata; class Mammalia; order Primates; family Pitheciidae; genus Cacajao; species Cacajao melanocephalus. The sequence continues at coordinate 152,739 of CAUYLG010008945.1, forward strand.
TTCTGTCAACACCATAAAAAAGAGCAGCTTCTGGCCAGCTGTTGCTCCTCAGCCTGAGGTTCCAGACCAAACACATGAGAATCAGACCTGAGTACAACTCACAATGACTAAACCCAGCTGGACACATGTTTTGAAGCGGAGCTACTGAGGCAAAGCGAGACTCGGTCAGCCAACCCCAGCCACATGAGTTAAAATACACGATTGGAGCTTTAAGCCTCTAATGATTAGGGGGTGTTATGCAACAATAGCTGATTGATACACTGACTACATTCAAAGTAATTGCCCCAATTTGGGGAATCTCAATTAACTACCACAATAAATATTGTATGATGCTTAAACTAATCCCATTAAAGAGAATATAGGTACTCTGCTCATGTGGGAGGTCACACTTGCTCTTCTGTCTTTGATTATTTCATCTAATTCCTTGGTTGCCCAATTCTTCCCAAATAGTTCAATTCCTCCTTTGCTTTCCATCTCCCCCTATTTTCTTAACAAAGTGAGACTTGTCTGAGTCTTCACAGAACTCTTGGCCACATTTATCAGAAAGTCGCAATTACTTAATCTAGGTGCAGACTCAAGCTGAAGGTGATTTCTTTAATTTAGTCCCAGAGTTTAATGCTGATCTAAATTACCAAAGCATCACACTCATGATTTATCATACAGAGAGATTGACCAACTGATTTATTCCCTGTTTCTCATTGCAGACTGTGAGTTATATCTTACAGGGTCACTGCCAAGATTTCCGGAGACAAGGACAGCTGTGGAGCTATCATTACACACACCACTGTGATTAAATTTCAGCTCACATGGAAGCAACACGCACCGTTTTGGCCCGACTTCTGTTTTTGCAGTTGGTATGGCTATGAGTGGGGCCTTATATGGGGAAGAAAAAGGCCCATTGGCATCAGCATTCAAAGGAAATAAAATGTTACTTGTTCTCTTCTGTTCCTACATATTCTTATATACAAGTATGCTTTGGACAAGATATGCCTTTGTTTATAAAACTTTGAAAGTGAAAATAATTAGACTGATAAAAGACCATAGGCTTATTTTGTTTGGCTAGTACAAGCCCAGCCAGGGCATTTTTTTCTGTCTGTTGTGTTTTTGTTTTCCCAAGTTTTTAATGGTTTTAAGTTTTGAAATAGTGGCCAATATTTTCGTATAAAAATTCAAACTCAGGCTGGGCGCAATGGCTCACGCCTGTAATCTCAGCACTTTCGGAGGCCAAGGTGAGCAGATCACTTCAGATCAGCAGTTCAAGACCAGCTTTGTCAACATGGTGAAACCTTGTCTCTACTAAAAATACAAAAAATTAGCCAGCCATGGTGGCACATGCCTGTAGTCCCAGCTACTCAGGAGGCTGAGGCACAGGAATCATTTGACCCCGGAGTCGGAGGTCACTGGGAACAGAGATCACACCACTGCACTACAGCGCGGGTGACAGAGCAAGACTCTGTCTCAATAAAAAAAAAAAATTAATTCTGACTTCTCTTGAGGAATAGAAACATCTGGCAATGCTTAGATCTCATTCATTCATATCCCCATTCAACCAGCAACCATTTGCTGATCAGAGAAACAGCATTCTCTCTAAAAGGGAACATGAGCTCACCAGTTTGGTTGTTTTGTCTTATAGCCAGCTGACTTCTATTCCTTTACCTTTCTTTCTATAACCCCTTTAAGTATCTGTATTTGTAAAGCATACATTAAAAGGCAAAAATAGTAAAGTTACTTTTGATCATACAAACATTCAAGGACTTCTTTAAGGAAAAGAAGTTGCTTGTATGTAAGAATTGCAAGAACGAAATTTCCCCCTCTGAATGCTAATACCAATGTGTCTTTTTCTTCCCCATAAGGGCCCACTCATCAACATACCAACTGCAGTATTTTCATAATCAATATGAAAATATTGTCCACTAATTCAAAACTTAAAACAGTAAAAAACTTGGAAAAAAAAATACGACAGAAATAAAACCCTGTCTGGGATTGTACAAGCCAAACAAAATAAGACTATGGTCTTTGATCAGTCTAGTGATTCCCACTTTCAAACTTTGCTAAACAAAGGCATATCTTGTCCATAGCATGCTTATATAACCTATAAGAACAGAACAGAACAAGCATTTTCTCCCCTCTGAATGCTAATACCAATGGGCCTTTATCTTTTCAAAATAAGAGACAAAAGAATAAAAGTTTTTGTTATTACTTATTTATACCTTCAAATCGTGCCATTATTTATGAAGTGCCTACTATGTGCCAGTCACCATGTTAAGCACCAAGGATGCAAAGAAAAAAAAAGACCTAATTCCAGCCCTTTCGAAACTCAGGATCTACAATGATGACTTTACTAAAGCTACCAATGAATAAAGGAGCTAAATGCTCATATTTCCAGACCCCATTCCCATAAATACTGACAAAGTTGATCTTGGATAAAGTCCAGAAAAGGCATTTTAGTACCGGTAATTTTAACACATGGTGTGGTGATCACACTCTGAAAAATAATAAACAGACAATTTCAGTGCCGTGTGAATTAAGATCTAAAATGGGGTAAACCACAAAATTAGATGAGTCTTTAGGTTAGTTTCAGACTAGTCTATTGGTTTCAGGGAGACATCCAACTTCAGTGTGGGTAAAGAGTGGGAAGTTAGCCAGATAAGAATGGGTATAAGTGGTAAATGTTAAGAGATTCCTGAGAATATAAGAGAAAATTGGAAAAGGTAAATCTAGAAAGGTAATTCAGGATCAAATTATAAAGGGTCGGGCTTAATGATGCAACTGTATTCATAACAATGGCTCACAAGTTACTGACTACAGTAAGAATGTGTGCATTACTTTATCTTATCTTTACAACATTGCTATGATTCATGAGATTACACCTTAATTTTACAGAGTAGAAGTCTAAGGTTGAGTGTTTAAACCAGAGTTTCTCATCCTTGACAATACTGCCATTCTGGGGCAGACAATGTTTTGATGGGAATACTGTCCCGTGTATCTTAGGATGTTTAGGAGCATCCCCGGTCCTATACTTTTGACGTGGTTTGCTTGTTCTCAGTAAAGTTCATATTGAAATTTTATCCCCGGTGTGGCAGTGTAGAAAAGTGGGGCCTACTGGGAGGTGTCTGCGCTATGGGGACTGATCCCCCATGAATAGCTTGATGCTATTCTACAATAGTGAATGACTTTTCATTCTTGAGAGAGTGGATGAGTTTTGGTGGTAATGAATTCACTCCCTCGAGAGCGAGTTGTTGGAAAGTCAGGGCACCCTCAGGTTTTCCCATCTTCACATGTCCCTGTTTCCCCTGTGACCTTCCCCATCACATTTTAATGCAGCACAAAATCCCTCACCAGAGGCTCAGCATTTGCTGATGCCCTGCTTCTTGTAGAGCCTGCCGAACTGTGAGCCATATAAACCTCTTTTCTTTATAAATTACCCAGCCTCATGTATTCTTTGCAGCAACACAAAATGGACTAAGACACCTGGTCTCTACCCACAAGATCTGAGTAGTGCCTTACCCCCTAATGTGACAAACAAAAGTATCTCCGGACATTACCAGATGTCCCCTGAAAGGTAAAATCACTCCTAGTTGATTTAAACCCTTAAAAACAGTAAGGTCTCCCAAGGGGTAAGAGGCCACTTGGAATTTGGTGTCATTCTATTAACTGCATAGCTCAAACTCTGAAACATCTGCCAAGAAAATCAGTACAAAACAGATGTAAATGATGAGATCAAAACTTTGTGTTGAAAAAAGAGGTTGCTCTTTTGTAAAAGCCTCAATACTAAGTGAAAAACAAAACAAAACAACACAAAAAAACAAGTTAAAGGCTTTTAATAAAGAGAAAAAGAATGGAGTTCAATTAAACACAACGTTGAAGGGTCTGAATGTTTGGCTTGAGCTGCTAATGGAGATCTGGAGTGGTAGGAAAAGAAATCCCACACATGCATACCACAGTTCATGCCTGTGCGTCCTGCAATTTTATCTGGTGATGCCTTAAAGTAAATGTGACATTACACACATTTTAGCATCTATTTTCCCAGCAGGAAGTGTAAGATAAAGAGGCTCAATCAGTATGTTAAAATAAGATCTGATGCAGGGGAGGGAAAAAAGCTTTCGGATCATAAGAAATACCATCCCAAGGAAATTAAAAGCCTGAAATATGGCATATGATTACTGACACCAAAATCCTGCTGTTGTGCTTTTGAAGGACTTTTAAAGATGCTTTCTATTTGCTAAATAAATCTGCAAAACTACATTGCTTTCCAGGTGTCAGTGAGCTTCAGTGGAAAAAAAAGTGATGTGCATGGATACCATCACCAAACTTTCTCAAAAGAGAACTTATTGAAGAAAAATGAGTTGCTTAAATTAACACTTGTCAAATGAAAACGGTCTTAAAAATTACTTTTTTGTTTTTTTAAACAGAGTCTCACTCTGTTACCAGGCACCAGGCTGGAGTGCAGTGGCACAATCTCAGCTCACTGCAACCTCCGCCTCCCAGGTTCAAGCAATTCTCCTGCCTGAGCCTCCCGAGTAGCTGGGACTACAGGCACACGCCACCACGCCCAGCTAATTTTTGTATTTTTAGTAGAGACAGGATTTCACCATGTTGGCCAGGATGGTCTCGATCTCTTGACCTCGTGATCCACCCACCTCGGCCTCCCAAAGTGCTGGGATTGCAGGTGTGAGCCACCACGCCTGGCCAAAGACTACCTTTTTTCAAGCTTCTGCTTCCATCTATTCTTTCCATATAAATAGATGAACAAACTTCTACCATATGGATTGAGCTGGTTTGAAATTAGTCATCAATAAGCACATCACACTGGTAGCTTACCTGCCTTCTTTTTTGTTCTCTCTTCCCATTATACCTTTATTTCTTCAATTATTCATTCATTCCATCATTCACTTAATAAATATTTACTAAGTGCTTACTATATGCGATTTTATGCAGTTCTGGGGATATAATGAAGACTCAAACTAGACACAGACTCTGCCTCCATGAAACTTTCAATCTAGTGGAGGTGGTAGACAGTAATTAATATATTACTCGAGCAAAGTAAAACTGCAATTCTAACAAGAGCTGTGACAGACAGGAACTGTTGCAGTAAGAGCCTATAAGAGAGGACTTTTATCTCAACAGAAAATTAAGGAAGGCCTCCCTGAGATGATATCTGCAGGAGAGGCAAGAGGCAACCACGTGACAAACAGGAAAGCATTCTAGGTGGTCAACATGATACGGGAAGTAACCAAAGCCTCCAGTTGACGCAGGTATGATGTATTTGAAGAACTAAAAGAAAGTGGGTTTGGGTAGGGCACAGAGCAAAGACAAAGATGGTGAGATAGATGGAGGAAGGTTTGCCCAGCCTCAGGTCTATACCATGTACAGATCTCTGTCCTAATTCTAACAGCAAGAGACAACAAAAAAGCTTTGCTATCTTGCAAGCTTTTGATTTGTGTCTGTAGAAGGCAGGCATGCACACTGACAATAAGTTATTTGATGTTAAGATCTCATCTTAAAAATAACTGGAAATAACCAAGGTATCATAGCTACAAATCAAGACCCGAATATTCCACTTAGACCAGCTGCATTTTAAAACGGTTTCTAAGATCATGCACAGTGGGAAATAAATATGGTACTGGTACCCAGTGAACATTATATCTCACTATACTCCATCTTCCCCAAACCTATTAGACTTGATTTTACATCTTTACCTAAGATCAAACTTGGACTTAATCCTTAAAATTTAAAAATTAAAAGCAACAGTTACTATATGTCTTATGAAATGAAGCATGCTTGAGTGAGTCTTGAATCACCTTTTTTCTGGCTAGGAGAATCAGTAAGCTCTTGGCAGTATCGTTGCAGGTACTTTGGTGAGGTGCTACCCTGAGAAATCCTGAATTGCACCAACATATCACTGGGGTCTCTTTAGCAAAAACCATCCTCATGAGCACGCAGACTGCTGGTTTGGAAAACGTAGGGGAGGTCAGTCACACTGAACACTTAACCAGTCGAGATAACCCAATCCAATTTGTCTTCAGGGCTCCTGGGTAGGAAATCCTAACTCCAATTTCCAAACAGTTGAGAATTACATTTTCGTGTTTACCTAAGCTACACTGAGGGCTATCGAGAGGGTAAATTAGTTTGTCAAGCAGAGCTCCCACAGAGCTGAGCCTTGCAAAGCTCACAACATCTGGAAAAGAAAGTTTCTTTGGAAATCATATCATGTAAATAAGCCCGTAGGGGGCTAGTGGGTTAGGTAGCCCTGGTCGGTCGGTGATGGAGGAAGCTGCTGCAGGCAGATGCTGACGCGATCACCACTGGTCTGTCTGTGTGTCATCTGCGCAACTCCTCATTGGTTTGACCCTCCTGACCACCCTCACTTCTCTCCTACCACCAATCATAGATCTCTGAAGAGAAGCCTCTAGGCTGGACCACACACAGAGAGATCTCCAAACAATAAGGCCCACAAGACAGATACTGCCTTTCTTACCCAGTGGGTGATTCCAACTCACAGTCAAAATCTATGCTTTCAATAACAAGGAGAAGGACTGACAAGAATCAAGCCCATATAAGAAAAGCAGTCACGTGTTTAAGGACATACATGAAAATATCAACAGATTTCCCCCAGCACTCCAAAAGTCGAATTGCATAGCAAGCTTGATGCTTAAGTTAAAAAAAAAAAAAAGAAAAAAGCTTTTGTCTTGTCTATATTTTTAAAAAGCAGTTTTCAAATATTATTGTTTTTAATTATTAATGAATTATTATTTAATTATTAATCTCAAGGCAACAAGCTCTGCTATTAGCTCCTTTTAACAAATGAGAAAATAAAGGTTAAGAAAAATCTCCTGATTGCTCTTGACTACCTAAGGCTACAAAACTAATTATTATTACTTCTTTGAGGTGGAGTTTTGCTCTCGTTGCCCAGGCTGGAGTGCAATGGCGCGATCTCAGCTCACTGCAAAACCCACCTCCTGGGTTCTAGCCATTCTCTTGCTTCAGCTTCCAGCTGGGATTACAGGCATGCACCATCACGCACAGCTAATGTTGTATTTTTAGTAGAGACAGCATTTCACTATGTTGGCCAGGCTGGTATCAAACTCTTGACCTCAGGTGATCCACCTGCCTCGGCCTCTCAAACTGCTAGGATTACAGGCGCGAGCCACCATGCCCAGCCCAAAACTAATTATTAAGACTCTGTTAAATAAAGTCCGAGTTTGAGACTAAGATTCTGTCTACTATGTAAAAATATTTTTCTCTAGCCCATTGAATCATTACGCACAATATAAATTTTGATCTTCATATATATTTTTACCATTAGAGTTTATTTATTTCATGAAGGAAATGAAAATGATTTTTCTTCTTCTTCTTTTTATTTTTGGTAAAGGATGTCCAGCAACTTACCAGTCTGAAATGGTACTGATTTAAGAAAATACATTTTCATGAAAACCAGCCACAGGAGCTTGAAACTGCTTTTATTCATTTCCCTCCCCACACCAGTAACAACAGGTAGCTGAATTCGATTTCTCTTTGTGCTATCTCTTTAGTAGCCAGACATATACTCTAAGGCTTGGGAAAAAAAAAGAAAGCAAGAGAAACAAAGAAGTCAGATTCATCAGAAGAAATAACAAATATTAGTGTGATTTAAAAACATCCTATTTGACAGATTATTGGGGGAATGTGCTTATGAGCTTGTTTACTGGCTGCCATTGATTTTTACTCAGCATTGGATAATTGTCAAATTTTCCATGTGGCCATTTAGGCATATTCATTGATTTATTCCTTCTGCCTGCTTCCTGTCCTTAGCTTTCTTCATTCTTACCTGCCTGCAATTCTTCTTTCCTTCCCTCTTTCTTTCTCCTTTCCTTTCTTCTTTCCATGCCAAGCATGGAAAACAAGAAACTGTCAAAGTTTTAGAAATCAGATTGGAAACATCTCTATTTGTACCACATATTTGCTTAAAAAATATAAATTTTTAAATTATTCCTTCTTTTTTTGAATACTTTTACAGTCTCTTCTTTTGCCAAAACTTGGTAGCACAATCTATTCTTGGGGACAAGACTGGAGCCATTATGTTTAATTTGTTAATTTTTCTACGCTTTATAGTTCCCTGTGAAAATTAGTTATTTGGGAGCAACTGCATGCTACAGAGCTGTGTTGCATTTAGCTGATAGCCAGGTGCAAAAAACTCCCTCCAGCTCTGTTTAGCTTTCACAGAGAGCTTTGGCCAGGGACCTCTAGACAGCTGACCTTCATTTACACTAAACCTTTCCTTATTGGACTCATATTAAAAGGGCCTGCAGTTCCAACTCTGGGGTTTGGCACAAATGATTCTAATTGTTCCCTTATCCAATATGCAGAGCTAGGGCTCAACCATTAGGCCCTAGAAAAGCAATATATAAATATTAGCTTGATGGACAAGGTTACTAATAAGAGACAGCTCTCCTCTCTATGTCACACTTGAGAGATGCAAGAAAGATAGCCATCCCTATTATTGTTCTCACACATTTTGTAGCTGGTACATGTTTATATTTCCTGCTTAAAGATTGCAGGGCATAACTGAAGGAATTCAAGGCTCTGGAGTTCATACAGCCTGACTCTTGTATGCATTACTTCAGAAATTAGCCCTGTTATCAAAAGGAGAAGCATTCTGCTTCTGACAGACTACCGAGTCAAAATTAGGTAACGGATCCCAATAATATGTTTCCATACTGCAGCCCCAGCACTATAATGCATGAAGACTTGTTATCCCATTCCCAGAAAAGCACAGCTTGCATTGGACAGACTCATGTGTGTAAGCCAAAAACAACAGGGGAGTTAAATCCACCACAGAGTTACTAGATCACTGGAGAAATTATTTTCAAAATGGAAATGGTGTCTGTAAAAGTAACTTGGTAACATTCCAGGTTATCACTGAATGATGGTAAAGATTTAATTCTTAACAAAGAGGAACCACAACAGCAGGAATCAAAGATGGAGAAATGAATTATTTTCCTCTTTTTGAGCTGCATGCTCTGTTTTATTTAACAAGATATATACCATATTCAGGAGCAAGCCTTCCAGACCCCAGCTTCTTACTTTTGGCAAAGAAAAGTGTGCGTAGATATGTGTGTGTTTCAAGGGTGGCAGGGAGGGGAGATTCTCAAAAGTTTCCAGCATACGTTTTTCTTGACAGATTAAATAATAATAGAAAGTTGTGACATTAAAAAAGTACTTCGTTCTAAATAATGTTGATGTGACTTTTCCTATATATTTTTTTCTTTTGTGGTAGGTGGCGTAATGTTACACAACTTTTAAAAAGTGCAAGACAGGCTGTGAATTACGTCTTTCAAATCTTTACGTCAAGGGAGCAACTTTTCAAAAGTTATTCCAAAGCCCAGGATTTCTGCTCCCCACACCTAAACCCCAAACCACTTGTGAAAATTCAGCTTTTCAAACAAAGCTTGGCTCTATTACTTCCAGCTGTCTCTAGCTTGCCAAGTGTCCTGACACACACATATTCAATCTGTAAATCAAAAGAGAGGAAGATGAAAAAAAAAGTGGAACTTTTAAAAATGAATGAAAAATGACTAAACATATCTATTTTCAAAAGGTATATATGAACATATAAAAGTAATTATCTACAATCATCAGAGTTGTCTTTTTTCACATCTAAGTATTATACTACCACCCACTCTCCTTGAGAATGTGTTTTACACACACACACACACATACATACATACATATACGCAACACACACCTACACACACACACACACACACACACACACAGTGTTTGAAGACATATTTTCCAAGTGACTGAAACAGTTTACTATATCTGACCTCATGGCATTTCTATTAACTGCTACCTGACTTGAGTCCCATTGATGAGACTTAGCGTAGTCCACGGGGAATCCTGGTGACTCAAATCATATGGCGGCCTCCACCTTCATCTCTCCAGCTGGAGAATCATCATGTGCCGACATCTACAGTGACATTTTCGAAATTAGATACTCTGCATGTGGAGAGGCATGGGCCCCATCTCGCACAAGGACAAAGCAAAGGCTGCTTGGCATTTTGTTTCTGTGGCAGGTTATTTAGGATACAAGGGGCACTAACTGGCACCCTCCCAAGCTGTGACATTTGTGGTCTGCTGCCAAAGGGCAAGAGAAAGATGTGTAGCTGCCTTTTCTTCCTTGTGTGACATCAAACAGATACCAAAGGATCGCCTCCATTCTGACCCTGAGAACTCTGGGCCAGCTTAGATGACAGATTTAACCATTTCCCTACTCCCCATCCCAACATTTTGAAGGGGACACTTTGAGTTTGTTCAAATGTGATGTGGGCAAAATCACTTCAAGTTGAGGGGTGCTTAGGGAAGGCGGAGAAATATCTACTTGGGCTTGTAATTCTGTATTAGGTTGGCACAAAATTAATGGCAAAAGCCGCAATTACTTTTGCACCAACCTAATACACAGACTTCTGTACTCCCATATCCTCTGGGCCTCATGCCCACCAGACAAGCATTTTCTGGTTTTCCAAGGCTGTTAAGCGGTGTTGATAATGGCATATTTTAAACTCCAGGGGGAGCTCCCTGCATCCACTTACCAGGAAGTCACTATGCTAAGGGTGGAGCTAAGTATGCTAAGTAAATGGGGTTAGATGTGAAACTTCTCTGATAATGTCTATGCTCTCGACCTTTCAGGTTCTTGCTTGCTGCTTTCTCTGAACTTCTGCATGGTATGTGCTTTTATCACCCTACTGATTTAGCCTCTTTTCCTTACATAAGATAGGACCACATAAGATAGGGCCAGCACAGACTACTGTTTGGGAGGTTTCCCAACCTAACAACCATGAAAAGTGCAAGGTAACCAAAGAAGAGGGCTGGATTATCCAAACTCTGCCCTAGTCAGAGGGACATACATCTTGTCTTCTTTTCCACGTCTCTCTGCTTGCTTCCTCCTCTGCTTTCCTTCCATTGGAGTGGAAAAATCAAGAGAGCCTTAATTCCAGCCCCTAATCCTCAGATATCAAGAATGCTGAGGGTTACAAAGTCTTACCAGTTTTCTAGAATGAATATGGGATAGGGATTTGTAGTCAGTGCTAGAAAGAGGATATCTTTTTTTGTAGGTTCCTGTGTTTATATCCCAACAACCCAGAGCACTGATAAGTGCTGAGAAATGATTTAAGGATGTGGAATCCTCTTGCAGGATTCAAGGCACGCAGGGACCTGACCAACAGCAGTCATAGGCCACTGAGGGAAAGAATGCTGGTGTCCTATCACTGCAGACGCTCCACGGGGCAGCCTAGTGTAAGATTAGACTGATTTATGGGGATAATAAACAGTTTTATGACTCAGCCAACCCGATGATGGAATGGTGGAATCCAGTAACAGATTAACCTAACTGAATCTAATTGCTGCACATTCAGACTGAGTGATGGATGCTCCATTGATCCTGCATATAGCCAAAATATTCATCTACTGCATGACAACTGATTCTGCCCATATTTGTACGCATGGCATGTTTGACTTTTGTTACATGTCCATATATTTTTCTTCTTTCTGACAATAGAAATCATGTGTTTCTCATCTTTGTATCATCCACCGTGTCATGAATAAGTGACCAAAAATTATGTATTGAATAAAAGACATAGCAATTTATGTGCACAAATAAAGAGAGGGCTAATCTGTTTTGGCCATGCCTAGCTATGCAGATGGCAATTACCTCTAGAAGGCAATTACCTCTAGAAGGCTCACTTTAGGTGTAAGAGACAGAAATCCAATAGTTTAGGATCTGAACAGTGTGTAGGGCCTGGAGCAGAAACTAGAAATTAGTATTTGTTCTACTTTTGTCATTTCTAATGCATTATCTTCTGGATCTTTCCAACTTGAATGATTTCCTTGCTCAACCTTATACTAAATGAGATCATGCAATTATCAGGTCAATTAACAACAATGCAATAATTAGAGTAGTAATATCAGTTGTAGCTTTAGTGTTACAGTAGTAACATTTCTGTGCAGTTTTCTATCCATTTTGCTCATAGTAACATATTTAATCCCCATAACAACCCTATGGAAGATAGTATTTGTATGTACTATTATACTTATGAATGAAAAAACTAGGGCAGAAAGGGAGTAGATGAATTACTCAAGGCAACTAAATTTAAAAAAAAAAGATATGGGAAACCACAAAACTCAAACAAAATAGACTCTTGGCATTCGCACATTTAGGACTTATGGGTTTACATCTTGATTATTAACCTGAAAATCCATGATGTCGTAACGTATAATTTTGCAGATGTGCAAATGTTAATAGCATCCAGTGCGAGGCTGAGGTAGAAATAAGTCACCTAGCTAGTTAGTGAACCCGTACATCCACACAGCGGTCACTTCTCAGCACACTTTCTTGATTCTCTTTTTGATCTTTTCTATGTCACTGGCTGTGGCAAAGTAAACTTTTCTGTTCTCTTGAAATAAAAAAATACACTAAACAAAATACAAAAGCTTAGTGAAAGATGAGAAGAGTTAACTTGTGATATGAACATATGCATTGAAAGCACACGACTCTCATTAGAAATAGAAGCCAAGAAAAATCAGAACTAGCACTAACATTTCTAAACTCTCATATCTGGAATTTATTAAAGCGTGTGAGAATTATCCTTTGTGACTACAAAGGGACTACTGAATTACAGTCTCATGAAGAAAAAGGCCTTTTTATTTGGTAAATAATCATGGAGCGTGTGATCCACACAAGCAGGTGAGTGCTTGTTTCTGACACTATTCTCTAGAAATCAGAACAATGGGTTGCTTATCAAATGCTATTAGCAAGGTTCTGGGTCAAGTACAAAATATGACTCCAACTATCTCAAGAGCAACATGGGGCTGCCATCTCCACCATTACAGCCCTGGTATATTTAGGCTGTTTCTGGAAGGCTCTTACTAAAATTCAAAGTAATTAGAGAAAGATAAAAAGCAACCAAGAATCAAGTAAGCCATTCCCATAATCATTTATCAAATCATCTTTTAATTAGCGATTCAATGGAAAAGGAAATTTATAGAGATAGAGATAGGACTCATCATTATACAGCATGGGCCACATGGAGGTGAGCACATGTCCAGGAATAATCTGGAGTGGAGGTTCTGGAAGAAGCCTCAGGGCCATTGGAGTTGAAAGATGATAACCCATAATGGGAGGATGACTGGACTGAAAGTGGAGTCACGGATGCATCACTTTCCAGGTGTCATCTCTTTGCACCATATTGACCCTGTTAAACTTTAATATGACACAGGTAAGGCTGACAGAGCTGAGAGCCTGGATTAAAAGCATAAAACCCACAAAGCCGAATTTAATGAAGCAAACTTTTGCCAATGACCCTCATGTCTAGTACAAACCTGATAGCTTTCCCAGTGCAAGTTCTGGGTCACAGAGCACAGGTTGGCTAGCATCTGCTCTCATTCCCAATTAATTATAGATGTTGGATCTGTAAGATCCTTTGTTAGAAAAAACTAAATAATAAATGCCTATAAAGCAGTTTGCATGCTGTGCCTAATAAGGACGAACTCCGCAGAAATCCAATTTAAACACTTATTGCTTTTTAGAGCCAGAATTAAATTGGATTTGTGTTTCTGAACTCTTTGGCACAAGGATCAACCATCACATGGGTGGATTTGGCATAATGACTGCCTCTGGGGCCAGCTGTGCAGTGCAGAAATGTTGTTTGGCACAGAAGTTGGTATTTACCAAACATGGCCCCTGGAACAAACCAAAAGGCCAACCATTTTCAAATTTCCAAAAGGTGTCATGAAGTTCTCAAAGAGATGCTGCAAGCAAAAGTAACTTTTATTCGCTTCAGTTTCAAAAAGTAACAGACAGTACCCTCTACAAAGAAGTATGCCAAGAGCAGATAGAAAGGCTAAAATGTCCAGTTCCATAAGGTTAAGAGAATCTTTGCCAGGTGTACTGATGGCACCAACATGGTCAATAACGTAGAGCTTTCAGTCTTCTGAAAAGGTATGAAATGGTGAACACAGGGAGCTCTCAGATTTCCCACATTATGTGTCTTGTTTCTCCTACTTTAGCATCTTTTTCATACTAGGTTGTATTTTAAGTCACTGAAAAAAAAATTGTGCTATCAAACATCTGTGTGCCTGCAGATAGGCAGTATCATGAATGGAACTGCTAAACAGTCTTTAGAAAACACTGTGAAATTGGTTTGCCTTTATTTTATAAAAAGTGAGTGGAAAAGAGAAAAATAATTTAAATGTATATTTATTAGTTCTACAACCAGGACACAGATGGTCATTTTCAGGTGAGCCTAGAGCAACAAACTTGCTCAAATCAGAAGCACATTGGATTGACTGGCTGGCTGTATGTGTGTTTGCCAAGTGAAAGAATATACTGTCATTAAAGAAATATCAAAAGTGTGAGAGAAATGACAAAGAAAGGTGGTAGTATGGAGAATAAAGATAGGTCAGTTGCTGGAAAACAGAATAATTTTTTTCAGAAACTCGAAAGTGGAGGGGTGTCCTGCTCCACAAAACTGTTGATACAATCTGTTATACATTGTCATTTATCAACAGGAAAGGAGGGTTCGCATTCAGCTTTCTCATGACCTTTTTTTTTTTTTTTTTTTTTAAGAAAACCTGTTTGGACTCCATTAAACCTGGCATCGCTGAGCCCAGCCAGATTTCCTACACATTCCCTGCTTAATTCCTTTATACAAACCAGAAGCAGCAAGTCCTTCCCCAGATCCAAATCATGACCCTTTATCTACTAATAGTCACATCAAGTAAGCAGAGAGACTGGAATTTAAGGGAAGATATTGTCTTGCAATATCAACTTTTATTATCTAAATTTAATAGTGAATTATATTTTAAAATAGTCTTGGGTATGTTTCACAGCATCCAATGGGGAAGGGGTAAGTCTAATTATGTATACCATAATTAAGAATTACAAAACATATTAAACCATTTTAGAAGCAAATCTTCTGCTCAAAGTTTGTGTATGTGACCTCTTTAGATAAATTATGGAAATCATTCTTGGTAAAGAAACATACAATCTTAAATGGCTTTGGAGTAATACACACCTAGATTTTTTTCCAAGTCTATAAAGGATATTGTGGCTTCCTCCCCTAAGATCCCCTCCTCAAAAACTGGACCCTAATTTGTTTAAGCCAATCAGAGTGGTCCTATCTTTCTTGACACACAGATGGGTTAAGAAATCCCAGGCCTAAACTAACTGCCACACAGCAACGGAATGACTCCTGTGATTCCTTCAGAAGTGGCCCCAATTAAGGCAAAGCTTAGGACTTTCCATGGGATTTTGGAAACACATATTTTCTCTCTGAATGGACAGTGAGATTTTAGGCTATGAGGTTTGGAAAAACTGCAGGTAAGGAATAAAATGAGTGAGCTCTGTCATAACTCACTGCTCTGGAACTTGAAGTCTTTACTGTATTTGCTCTTGAAATTTTAAACTTACCAGACCTACTGCTCAGCCATACCTTTGTAAACATTTGCTATACTCTTGCAATTGAATACAAGTCAGTATGTGCAGCAGTGTGGAACTAACAATGCTATCTGATTTAATAAAATGTTTGAATACTGAAAAAGAAGAGAGGGAGGGAGGGAGGAAGACAGGAAGGAGATCCAGTTCCAGATACATTCTTGAGCTTCTAAAACAAACTATTCTGAGGCTGTTCTACTTCTGGACTATCCAGGGACCTGAGTCAATAAATTTCCTCTATTATAAAAGCCACTTGTATTGGGTTTCCTCTTTATAGACTACGTAGAGTTTTAACAGGATAAATTTAGACAAGTTTCTAATCCATTTAGGACATCCTTTTTCTCATCTCTCAGTGGAAATATTCCATCTCTCTAACGGTCTCATTAAAGGGTAAGTTTAAAAAGAGTCACTCTTTCATCCATCCATCTAGCCACCCATCCACCCAGCCACCCATCCACCCATCCATTCATCTATCATTCGTCCATCCATCCATCCACCATCCATCCACCCATCCATCCACCATCCATCCACCCATCCATCTACCTGTTAATCCACGTATCTATTCACCCCTTTATTTAATGAGCACATTTTATGTGTCAAGCACTATTGCATGAGCAATGAACACAAATGACAAAGTCCCTAATGTTATACTATGATACCACAAAGAAGTGATTTCAGAGTTTCTCAGAGGTTTATACCACGGAGATCACTAAGGTTGACAGGAGGTATTGAGGAATTGTATAACATGGTCAGAGAAGGCCACAGTGATAAGAACGGACATTGCCACAGAGATGAGGAATCAATGAGGAGGCCGGCTACACAAAGATGAGGGAAAGCATTCCAGGAGAAGAAAAACGAGGGCCAAGGTCCTGTGGAGTCCTGTATTGAACTTATCAAGTGACAGCAAGAAGGCTTGCAGTTGGGGCTCACGTAGAGTGAGATGATGCTTCTTAAATATCATGGCCAATCCATCACCGCCCTATTAATTCAACCACCTAAAAATATTTTAATCTATTACTTCCTCTTATTTCCACAGCCTTGGCTTCTGTATTTATCAACATTAAATTCCCTAGTGACAGCAATCTCCTCAATGCACTTCCCTCTCTTACACCTCTGCTGTCATCCATCACAGTGTTTTAAGAACAATCTATAGATACATGCATACACCAAGAAAGTCCTCAGTTAAACTTGTCTATTATCCTCTGGCACAGTGGCTCACACCTGTAATCCCAGCAATTTGGGAGGCCAAGGCAGGCAGATCACTTAAGTCAGGAGTTTGAGATCGGCCTGGCCAACATGGTGAGACCCTATCTCTGCTAAAAATACAAAAATTAGCTGATGTGGTGGCTTACACCTGTAGTTCCAGCTACTTGGGAGGCTGAGTCAGGAGAATTGCTTGAAACTGGGAGGCCAAGGTTGCAGTGAGCCGAGATCACACCACTGCACTCTCAGCCTGGGCAATAGAGCAAGACTCCATCTCGAAAAAAAAAATTGTGTATTGTCCTTCCATTACTTATGGTAGTGACCTGCAAACTTATATTCATCCAGACCCTATCAGTAAAACAATTTTTAGCACGTATCTTTCCCACAAGAACTGTATTTCCTGTGTTCTTGCATTTGTATGCTATATATATTTTAAAGCTTTACCAAAATTGAAAGAAAAACCAATATCAAAGAGAAATATAAAGACAAACTTTAATATTTTCTTCTTGTATCTCAGTGGATCATTTTGTGCATCCTAATGTGGGGATTGCTGACTCCTTAGCCTGGCAGATCCTCCACTCCCTTGCTAACTCTATCGCTTCATCTTGTGTCTCATGTTTGTGCCATAATAAAACCAAGCTATTTGTAACTCTTCATACATACCATCTTTGTTTCTTGCCTCTGTGCTTTTGCCAAGGCTGATTCTTCCACTTGTCATTTCCTCTTCCTAGTCTATCTAGGTAATTTCTCCTTAACCTTTTGGTGTCTACTTAGCTGACAACTCTTCCATAAATTATCCTATGACATTTGTACTCCCAGGTTGGGAGAGGAGAATGCTAAGATTCCACAGCATCCCTGCCACTTCACTTTGCTTATGTTCTCACTGACTGTTCTGTATTGCGTTTGGCAAAGAGCAGGCATTCATTTACAGTTTTTATGATGAAAAAATTAATGGATGAATGAATAAAGAATTAAGTGGATGATACCACAGAAGGAGATGCAATAGGGTGAGGTGAAGGAGACACAGTATGGATTCTGGAGCCAACAACCTGGGTTCCAAATTGGCCTGTGGTATGTTTGTGCTGTGTGTATTAGTCCATTTTCACACCACCATAAAGAACTGCCCAACACCGGGTAATTTATAAAGGGAAGAGGTTTAATTGACTTACAGTTCAGCATGGCTGGGAAGGCCTCACGAAACTTACAATCATGGTGGAAGTTGAAGGGGAAGCAAGGCACCTTTCTCACAAGGCTGCAGGAAAGAGAATGGCCAAGTAAAGGGAGAATAGCCCCTTATAAAACCATCAGATCTCATGAGAACACACTCGCTACGGTAAAAGCATGGAGGAACCACTCTCGTTATCCAATTACCTCCACCTGGTCTCTCCCTTGATACGTGCAGATTATAGGGATGATGGGGATTACAATTCAAGAAGAGATTTAGGTGGGGACACAAAACCTAACCATATCATATGTAACCTTGACCAGAGAATTTCTTCAAGTCTCAGTTGACTTATTTGTAAAATTGGGGTCATAAAATAGTACATAGCTCCCGAGATTGTTTTAAAGATTAAGGGAACTAAAATATGAAGACTTTTCAGCACAAAGTTCCACCTTAATACATTGTAGCCATTCTCTATCAATAAATGTTAAATATGTCCCCTTACAATTTATGATGGTGAGAAATTCAAACTTGGAGCTCATCAGAAGGTTTAGTTCTTGTTGTGACAAGGTGATATTGTAAAACCAGTGTGAGTCCTGACAACAGATTTTAAAAATGGTAAGCCTATGTTTTTGCTGTGAATTAATACCTAATAATGGTGAATTCACCTTTGAACTGCCTCAGGGGTGTGTTGAGAGGAAGAAGTAAATAACAATGGGATCCTATCAGCTCAGAATAGTGAGACAGTTCAGTGTGAATCACAAAAAAAACCCTGAGAACAAGGAGCAGGAGTGGTTGAAGCAGTGCGGAACCAGTACAATTTAAAAAGTGTTGACTAGAAGAGAATACCAGGCATTCTTTTGATATTTGCATAATATGGATTTGTGAACAGCAAATAATACTTCTGAAAGCCATGTCTGCTGTTACGTAGCAAGTGTATGTGATTTCAAATTAGCTTGCCTGCTAAGTTACCTCTTAATCCAACAGAGTGTAACAAAGCTGAAGGAGCAAGTGCAATGCATTAAATACCCATTTCTTAAAAATAAAGGCTTAGCCATGCATTCAGCCTGTCCTTAATACCACATATTATATATTTACACGGCCTTGCTCTATTGGTTCCAGCTTACTTACTGTAACTAAGAGTATCTTTTTAACTTTTGAAAGACATTTTCTTGGGGAACTCATGAGATTTCTTCCCACCTATTTTATCCTGGAAAAAAACATCTTTTAAAATACAATTTCTATAATATTCATCTCTCCTCTGCCAGATTCTGTTTTCTCCTTTGCTGCTTTTCAGAATTCAGAGTGGAGTGCTCACATGCAAGATGAGACAGTGAGCTTTCCTGAGTTTTTTAGAGAAAACAGGTTTGCAGAGAAAACTCTTCCATTCATTTCTATGGAATATCTTCAGTGTCTATCTCACTACCTCAGAGTCCCTGCAAATGCTCAGATAATTGGGGAAAAATTGTATGGCAGAATGAATAATCGTGACACAGTGTGTAAATAGTGACCGAAACACAGAAGCAACAGAAAAATTCCACATTCATCCCTACAGTGATTGAGAGTCTTGAGGCTCTGTGATGATATGGGGACCTTCTTGCCTCAGGGTCATTGACTGTAATTTCATACTAGGAGGAAGCAACTGTCCACCATTCCAGTGCAGCAGCTGCTCTGTGGTTCAGGTAAAATAAGACATCATTTCCCTTCAGCTCAGCAATAATCATTTATTCTGAGTCACCAGAATGTGCTTTAAACATGTGATGAAGACAACAAAGGAAAGGTAGTTTTTGAATTGGAGAAGGCTTGTCGTAAGGATAAACTTTGGAGTCAAATTCTGGCTTTACTTGAAAAAAATTACTTAGGCCGTGCATGGTGGCTCACGCCTGTAATCCCAACACTTTAGAAGGCTGAGGCAGGTGGATCACCTGAGGTCAGGGGTTTGAGATCAGCCTGGCCAACATAGTGAAACCCCGTCTCTACTAAAAAACAAAAAAATAAGCCAGGCATAGTGGTGGGCACCTGTAATTCCAGCTACTTGGGAGGCTGAGGCAGGAGAATTGCTTGAACCTGGGAGGCAGAGGTTGTAGTGAGCCAAGACTGTGCCATTACACTCCAGCCTGGGTGACAAGAGCAAAACTTCATCTAAAAAAAATAATAAATTACTTAACCTCTTTAAGTCTGATAGATTACTCATCTTTCAAATGAGTTAAATAATTACTTAACCTCATTTAGCTGCTTGTGATGACTGTATAAACTAATTCTTATGAAAATAAAACCATAGAGTGCATAGTAAATAGAAGTAAAATCTCAGTAGAAAGAAGTATTATTATCATTAGTATTGTTAAGACAAAAGCGTATTTATCTAAGAAAACAGAAGGAAGGACATAGCTGAATGAGGCTGAGGAGGGGAAGGGTGAATGCAGACTCTACACAGGCCCATATGACAATTATCAGGATTGTCCCTGGATTTGGGGAATATGAAGAAAGAAACTTAGAGACAGATTATTCTCTATATACTGTATTACTGGGTAAATTGGGGAGGTTCGGATGCTGGAGGTGGTGGGGATGTAATGATGTTACGGTTTCTATGTCAGTGCTGTATGCTATGAGCTGTATGACTCTGGGAGAATCACTTTCTCTCTGTGAGAGTCAATGAGGATGCAGCATAGAGGGCTGGTTCCTTTCCTTCTTAGAAACAGGATCTTGTTTATGTTTTGGGTAAGCACATTCTTGCCTCGAGTTACGTCTGCCGGCTTATCTCATAAGTAGGCATGGTATAAGTCTAAATTCTGACTAATGAAACACATTGTGAGGACTATCATGGAACTTACAAGAAGAGAGGCATTCTCTTTTTTTATTCCTTCCTCCACCCTGTTGTCTAGAAACAGCAGTGATGGCTGGGCCCCTAGTGACCATCTAAATACCGTGAGGATGGTAGAGCAGATGACATCAGGAACACCCAAAATTATTTTATATGAATGACACATAAGCGTCCATCTAGTTTTAAGCCTCTACTTTGAGATTTTCTGTCACATGTAGCCTAACCTAAGTTCTAACAAGTCAAATATAAAAATGGTACCTGCCCATTAAGATTTTTGCAGTGATTTAACAAGCTTAGCTTGATAAAGTTGTTAGCACACAATTTGGTTTTGTGTATTTATAAATTCATTCATTCATTAAATATTTATCATATCTACTCTGCTTCAAACCTTCTCCTTGGCACTGATAACACACGGGTGAATGTCTATAACGCTTAGACCACAAACAAACCATATTCCAGGAAAGAGACTGATTACAAACATGCAATGGCATAAGTCAATCTGACAGAGACCAAAATTCCATAGAAGAAAATTAAATGGGGTTATGCTGTTGAAAGTACAGTGAGGGAGAGTACATTATAGTGGTCAAAGAAAGTCCTTTAAGGAAATGACATTTCAACCGACATCAGAATGATGAAGGGAGTCAGATACAGATTTTGAAGGAAGAACAGTCCAGATGAGGGAGAGGGTAAGTTGGAGGATGCTGAAGTGGGAAGACCATGAGTATGGTATCCAAATAAGCCTTCCAGGCTGCAGCATGGGGAACAAGGTTGAGGGTGCGGGGTGAGATTAACATGGACACAGGCCAGATGATGCAGAACCTTGAACAACTAGTAGAAGAGGTACCCATAAATATACATCATAGGAGTGGAATCTGTAAAATTCAGGTCACCCCCAAATCCAAAATCGGTGCAATTAAACACTATCACGTTACTTCACTTATTTCTTGCAATAAGGAAAAAATTGTTTTCCAGTTAAAGCAAAGTGGATAAATACACCAAAAAGATGTTCAATTGGTGGCAAGAATTATGAGTGTATAAGAGCCTATGCATGGTTGAATACAAGGAGGATGTCTCCTGAGGCCGTGAGTTGGCATGCAAGTAATCTCATCCCATGAGTCCAGACAGAATGTCCCATGTGTATGCATGTGGCAGGAGAGGAAAATGGAGGCCAGAACAGAGTGTGCACACACACGCTCACACACACACACACACACACACACACACACATACACACACACACACACACATACACACAAAGGACAGGTTAGAAATTCTCCTCAGTGGTCACTGCAGGGAGAAATATTCTAGCAAAGAAAGGATTATTTTCATTTATTTATTATTTTTATTTTTAGTGCACGCATGCATGTGTGGACGTGTGTATGTGTGTGTGTGTGTGTATTCATGACAGGTACACAGTTCCCTACTCCCCTCCCTCTTTATTTTACTCTAACCACAAATCAGAGAGGAAAACTACTTAATGATGTGATATTTTGCTTTATTGAGAGAGAACCAGGCATAGACATTTCTTACCTGGGGAAATTGATACTGTACCATTAAGAGCACTCACAGAAGGCTGAATCCACAAAACACCTAACAGGCAAAGTTAAAGAAGAGTGAGATTGGGAAATGGTTGCTGGGATCGATTCCAGACCTGCTTGCTTTATGATGCTTGTAATTGTTTGTTCAAGGGTTCCTGTATGGATTGTTTTTCTATGATACTATCTATCCTTTCAGAAATAACTGAGGACAGACATTGAACTATTGCCACAATCCCCTCCATTGTCTAAAAATGAGCTACACTGATTTCAAAACTTCTATTATTTTGTGGCTCACAGGATCACGAGAGATGGAATCTTCTGTAAGCGTGGGGAGCTTGCCTTTCTTTATGTTCTCATTTCTTGTCTTCCACAAATACTGAGCAGACAGGAAAGAAAATAGGTTTTCTCAACTGTCTCTGGATTCTCAGGGCTCCTTATGCCCGAAAGGCACTGTTTGCAGCAAGGCTGCCTTCAGGCCACTTGCTGCAAAAGAAGACTTTGAAGTACATTTTTTTCGTATATTAGAATGAGTTTTACTGTTTCATGTTCACGCTGATTTTTTAAAACAAAATTTATATAAAGGGTTTTGGCAAAGGAAGGATACGTGGAAGAAATTTTCATTTGGCAATAGCTGGGCTATTTTTGGTTAGGAGACAAAGAAAAATCTCCCTTGCAGTATTAAAAAAATATAATAAAACTCTGTTCTATATCTTCCTTCTCTTTGGGTGAATAATTTGCTCACTGGAATTGCCTCTAAAACATATATGCCTTTCGGGAAAAGGCAAAAGGGGTAAGAGGCTTGTGTGTCAGGATGAAATAGAGGACCCTACCAAAATGCACAATGCCCCTGTTTTTATTTTCTGTATATCTTCTGTGCCTCTTTATTCCTGTACATCTTCTCCATTAATAAGGGAGCTCTGTTGCATTGTATATCAGATTCCATGAAGGGCACAAAAGCTTGTCTCTCTGGGTGATGATGAAAGACACAAAATTCTAGAGAAGACCATGGATTCTCCAGATAGTTAGCAAAGCATGTCCTCCACAGAGGCATGAATCTTCCACCAATGCCTCATATTCCTTCCTCTAATCAATATTATTTATTTCCACCACTTTGCTGAATCTACTGCTTTAATGCCAATGAATTCTACTCTAGTCTACCTCAAAACCGCACCAAAAGCCCAAAGTGCTTAGATATAAGAGTTGAAGTCTGGAGGAAATAGCTGGATAAAATGGAAGAAAAGAATAAGAAAAAAAGAGCACGAGGCAAGAGGTGGCATGGTGATCAAGGGACCTTGATTCGCAACTGAAGCAATGCAACTTTTAGAAAAATAAGAAAGGGCCCTCTGCAAGTATCCACAATCAGCAACTCCAATAAACTCTACTTTCAATATACCTGCTCTGGCTAGATCGTTTCTTTGTAAAATAATGTGCACATGTAAGAGGGTGACAGCCCGGCTCCCAGGGCATTGAGCCCACTGGCCTAAGGAAATGAGGAAAGTCTGGAATGTCACACAGTGAGAGTTAAAGGAAAGCTTCCAATAAGCCCAGCTGGCGGGCAGGCTGCGGGATGGCAGATGAGGCAGCAGAGGACCTTGCATGTCCATCCCTGTATGACTGTCAGCCTGGCAGGACAGCCCACCCAGGTCTGTGTTCTGGTAGGATTCAGAAACCCCCTGAAAAAGAACCATCGTACGGGGAGAGAACAGAGGCTCCCACGCTTCATGAAAACGAAGCAGGCCAGAGTTTGAGGAGGAGACCAGTTCCCAGCACAGCATCATGTCTGTCCTTCAAGAATAATTTGTGGGTCTCTTGAACAGAAGCTGAGGATGAAGGAGAGCCTGTAAGAAAGAGTGAAGGGATGATAAAACAAGAAAAGCCACATGACTACGTTCTCTGCCTGGGCGGGGCTGCCTTAGAGTTTGTGTAATGGCAGGTAGAACCACAGCGGGGAGCCTCTGGATTTGCCATGGCAGTGGGTCATGGGCACAGGGCTGGGGACACTGCCAACATCCTCCCAAGAGCAGAGAGGCCATCCAAGCAGCACACTTGGCCCCCTCTCGCCTCTCCCAACTCTGTCACTCTGTGTCTCTAGATGGATCTCGCTGTCTTTGTCTCATCCCTATCACCATCTCGCTCTCTCATGATCCACCTCTCTCTCTCTTTCTCTATCCTCTCTCCTTTTCCTGTATTTCCCCTCACTGTCTCACTCTTTCACTATTTCTCATTTCATCTGCATCTATCTTATTCTAGCATGTGTTCTCTCTTCCTCACCATCTCTCTTTTTCTCTTTCCCTGTTTCTCTCTCTCTCTCCTTCTCTCTTTCTTGCGTCTTTTTCTCTTTTATCATTTCTCCTTCTCTATCCCTTTTTCTCTCTCCCTCTATCCCTCTCTCCTGTTTTCTCTGACCTTCCTTCTCTCTCTCACCCCTTCTTTTTCTCTCCTTCTCTCTCACCACCTCTTTCCTTCTCTCTAACCCCCTCTCTTTCCTTCTCTCTCACCCCCTCTTTCTCTCTATCCTCTTTCTGCCTCTTCTTCCTCTCTTTTTCTCCCTGTATTCTTTTTGTTTTCTTTCTCTCTGCTTCTCTCACTTTCCTCTCCCCTCTCTCCCTCTCTTCTGTTTCTTTCCGCCTTTCCCGCCTTCTCTTTTCTCATGGTCTACCTCCCAAACCCATCCGTGGTCGAAAAGAGCCTTAACGTCCCACTGGACAAAATGGCTGAAGGACAAGAAGGACATCACCTCTTGTGGCTCACTGCCAGAAAAGGGGTTCAGGGTGGGAGAGATACCCAAAACCTGGCTCTGGTTGGTCTACTATGGACAGGGACTATCTGCCCTGAAGGACTAGATCTGTGCCTGGCTCTGCAGGGCTGGCCACAGCACCTTCTTCCTTGATATCTTTGCAAATGGCTCCATCAGGGCCAGAGTTTTCCTGCGCTGCAGTGGGGTCTGGGGAGAGAAGGGAGTAGGAACTCCTGGGCAGTCTCAAGATAAGGATGGCCTCGAATTTCACATAAAGGATTCTGATACGCTTTCCACTAACTGCCTTCTCATGGAGCCTCAGAATCGTCCAGGATTAAGCGATGCAGGTCGTGAGCAGTTCTGGTTATGAATTCTTCAATCCATCCCTAACCCTCCCTACCTTTTCATTTTCATCAGAAACATTTCGCTGGCATATAATTTAAATCCCTGTCAGATTTGATCTTTATTGTAGTTTTCATTATTTATTCAGCTCTGCGTCAGCCCCTCTGCTGTGGACGATCTCCTTTGAAGTGAAGGCTTCTTAGAAATGGCTCTTTTGTACCAGCATTCCTGCCACTGTACCCAGGATTCATCTACAATGCAGCCTGAGATAAGCCCCGAACCTGCTGCTGCTGTCTCTGTTAAATTCTAAACGTCTTTTGCTGGCACCTTCCAGAAAGCATTTATCTGGGACCTTTTAGGAAACAGAAATGATACACCCCAACTGCTGAGATCATAAGCCAGCTGTCTACTCACACCCTGCAGACCTAAGTGTTTCAACTCCATCCCGAATGGAGTCAAAAATTTCCAAATAATCATAAAAATGTCCTTCTCACTGGCCTGTAATTCATATGCTCTTTATCAACTCTTGAACCATGAAAAGTTAACCACCTGGCCCCTTTGCCCCAATCAGCATGCTATTCTCTCCTACATAATTATCAGCTCTTAAGTAGAATTCTGATTTTGTAATGCTCTAACATATGAATTCAACGGCACTGGCCACCGTGGTTATTGTTTGTAATCTGGATTTGACAAAAGAGGAATCCAGGAGCTTAATTAAGTTCCTAGAGGCCACTCAGCAAGTCAATACCCAAGACAAAGGCAGGCCAGTGCCCACCGTCCTGAGCCTCACTACCTCTCTCCTCCCTCCAAGAGGACTATTGGTATTGTCTAATGACTTACAATTCTTTTCTGATACATTCAGACTCATGGCCCATGACATTCACCTGTTAATATTGCTGGCTTTTAAAAAGCAGCCATTTCTTTCTCATTCCAAGCCTCGTACACTTCTATTTGGCATCTCTGCTAGGAAAAGCAAAACAAAACAAAAGACACCCAACACTGGTTTCCATTTCTGTCGAGATATTTTTCATTTCTTCCTCTCCTGGAAAGACCAGAGCTGCACAGGGAGCTGGTGAGAGGGCAAAAGGGGAGGAACAGAGCCCGAGGTTGCCATGCTTCCATGTGGAGTGAAGCTCCGTTTCCCTAATACTGAGGGTTTCTTCGTGTCAGAGCCAAACTCCTTGTGTTTGTTTTGCAGCCAGGTGGCATGGAATAATGCATGGCTCGTTCCAAGGGAGCTCAGTTAGAACACATGCTTTAACTCAATCAACACAAGCCTCATTAAAAAAAAATATCTGGGCCTTCCTGTCATTTTCTCTCACTAAAGGAGTTTATAGCCCACAGCATGGCCTTTAATTAAATCTGGACATCACACACCCAACAGTGAAACAACCGAAGTAAGCCAAGTCTTTATGTAAACTTCAGCTACTTATTAGGCAGAAGCAGAAAGACAAGCAATATTTATTTTTTGGGTTAGGGCTCAAAAATAATGAATGAGATTCAGGACTGAGGTTGAGATTAAAAACTCACTCATCTGTATGTGACAATCATGTGAGAGGGGTTGCCATGGTATCAGCCCAGAACTGCAGCTCTGCAATCCTTCATTATCTATGTAGAGATGGGGAACACAAAAGGTGCTGATCACTAACTGGACATGGGCCCAGGGTCTCCCTTCTTTTTTGGAACGTTCTCCAATGTTGTGGGTCTGTCTTATGTCCATGTTCTCAAAAATACAGCAGCTACTTGAGCATTTTGTGATGCATGCCTTGAGAAATATTTAGATTCACTCTCAAGGACTGAGAAAGCCAGTCTGAAACAACACTTTGGCTGGACCAAATGGTGTTGAAAATTTGTCACAGGGTCCCCGGGGTTTTCCCAGTCCTTAAGACTTTTGAGTGAGCATCTGAGTCCAGAATCCCTTTGCAACTTTCTCCCATTGAACTGTTTGGGAGCTCCGATGTCAATCACCACATAGCTAATAGGAATAAGAAGCTCAATTTGCTTTACATGGATTGAATGATTTGATTTCACACTTACCCCTATGGGAGAGGCACTGTTCTTTCCCCTATTTTACAGATGGAGAAACTGAAGTACAGAATTAATAGAATACCACAAGTAAGTATCAGGACCAGGATGTAAGTCTAAGCTGGTTAACCCCAGAGCCATAGCTTCAACCGATGGTGTCCCTGACCTCCAGCCAATGAGTGAGAAAGGAAATGTGCAGCCCTCTGTGGGGAGCATCCTATATACTTCAGGAACGAGAGACAACTTCACGTGCTTTTATGGAGCTGAATTTTCTCTGCAGCCTCCCTCTTTAACTGCCAGCACACCTTTGCATAAAACACCTTCAGCAGTGAAGTGGCTTCCTGGAGTAGCTGGGTCTGTCCCAGGCAGTTCTTAGAAAAACTCCTTACCTCCCTGTAACTTCCATTCATTAATTTTAGTTCTTAGTCTGCATCTCTCCCATGTGACAGCTCATCCCCTCCTGCTTGGCCCCCAGAGTCATACCTTCTCAGGCAAAACACCTCCCTCCTCTCACCTGTGCATCATAGGACGCCTGCATTGAGTGTTCCTGCAGGCTGATCACGGTCCCAATTACTGCTGTGAAGGGCAGTGCTCTCAGCTCAGGTAACTGAGTCTTTGTTGACAATAGAAATAATAGAGCACTTTCTCTCCTATCACCCTCCCACTTTCATTTTACACTGGGCCATGAAATGCTGAAAAACCCAGCTAATGATGCACTTTGTCTTTTCAGGGTCTGCTTCATTCCCTGAAAGATCTGACTATATAAATACGGTGATATACATACAAACAAGATCAAGGAGATCTGAAACATGAAACCAACCTATTAACTGCCCCCCACAGTGTTGGGATAATGCATACAAAAAATAATGGATGAACAAATCGAATGGGCTAAAGAATCACATTATCTTCTAAGACTAGATTCTACATCTATGCATCCCAAGTATTACCACAGAGGTAGAAGCTGATATGGACTTGCTTCAATGATGCAGCTATTCCAATCTCAAGGGTGCACATATTCTATCTGGTTTCTCTACAATGTGTTATTTTAAGTCAGTGACATTATAGACCTCAAGCCCTTGAGGATTTACAAAAATCTCCTTCCTTTAGGGATTTCTAAAATGTTGAATAGAAATTTAGAAAACCGCAAGCACTTGAGGATTTCCAAATATCCCTAGCCCTTAGGGATTTATTTTCTTTTTTCTTTCTTTCTCTTTTTTTGTTTTGTTTTTTTTTTTGAGATGGAGTCTCGCTCTGTTGTTCAGGCTGGAGTGCAGTGGCACAGTCTCAGCTCACTGCAACCTCCGCCTCTGGGCTCAAGCAATTCTCCTGCCTCGGTCTCCCAAGTAGCTGGGATTACAGACACAGACCACCATGCTCAGCTAGGTTTTGTATTTTTAGTAGAGACAGGGTTTTGCCATGTTGGTAAGGCTGGTCTTGAACTCCCAACCTCAGGTGATCTGCCCATCTTGGCCTCCCAAAGTGTTGGGATTACAGGCATGAGCCACCATGCCTGGCTGGCCTTGAGGATTTCTAAAATTTAGGGTTTTTAAAAAATAATTTCAACTTGTATTTTAGAATCAGGAAGCACATGTGCAGGTTCATTACATGTGTATATTTCATGATGGTGAGGGTTCTATTTTAGGGTATGAGTGATCCCCTCTATTGTAAGCACAGTACCCAACAGTTTATCAACCCTTGCTCCCCTTCCTCCTTCCACCCTCTAGCAGTCTCAATGTCTAGTGTTGCATCTTTATGTCCAAGTGTACTCAATGTTTAGCTCCCACTTACAGGAGAGAAGATGTGATATTTAGTTTTCTGTTCCTCTGCTAACTTGCTTAGAATAACAGCCTCTGACTGCATCCATGTTGCTGCAAAGGACATGATTTCATTCTTTTTCAAAATTGAGACTAGAAATGGGCATATTACAGTTTCTGCCTTTTGTGTGCTAGCTTTGCAAACAGATGGACCCAAATTCAAACATTGGTTTTGCCATTCATTAGCTTTAGGAGCCTGTACAAGTTAATCAGTCTCACTGAGCCTCAATTTGCCTGGCATTTAATAGATACTCAGTAAACCATAACTATTTTCATTTCTGTGGTTATTACTGTTTTTATATCAAAGTTGACTACAGGAAACAGAAACCTACTATTTCGTGTAGAATGCGATTAAATGCAGTAGATTAGCTGGCTGCAAAATTCCTAGACAGAACAGTAGATTAGGAGTCAGGAGCCTCACTCTGAATGAATTAGTATGGGGATATAAAACCAGGGCTGCTGCAAGCAGAGGTCAGAAATGCATTGGTGTTGCTGCCACAATTGCTTCTAAACACCTACAAGGCCAAGTTTTACAGCCACAGGTACCTCAAAATACTCATTTCTGCAATCATCCTCACCAACAGGAATAGCAGCAGGAAGATGGCCTCTGCCTTAACTTTAGTGACATTCAAATCTCATTCAAGTGCATCTAATTGTCAGAACATCATTTACATCTAGAACTCTAGCTGCAAAGGAGTCAGGAAAGTTGGTTTTTAACCCTCAAGCCCCTGTGGCACAGTAAGACACATCGAAAAAGGTGGACATGGATACTGAGAGATAACTGACAATATCTGACACATTACCCCTGGCTGCCATCTCTCCCACCAACAGCATGTGCCCTTGGTACCATGGCCACAGCCATGGGGATGGTCTGGCACAGAGTTTGTGGCAATTTTCATCCCCATAAGGTCAGTAACTTAGGTTTCTGGTACTGCAGCCTATAACAATTTACAGACATTTTATTTGTTTGACACTAATTAGGCCACATGGGATCAGATGTATGACCTTTTCTGTTTAACAACCTAATGTGAACAACAGAGTTTATCAGCCCTGCGTAAAGAGTCACATTCAGAATTGAAACAAACACATGGGATCAGACTGGAGCAGTTATGAATAATAAAGATATTTCTGATTAAATAAATTGCTCAGTGCTCAAATCACCATTCAAACAGGAAATTGACTCTTACATCTGTTCTTTATAATAAGCATATGGAAAGACACCCTGTGAACTTCCAATTATCCACTCCAATAATACATTATGTCAAATGGGTGGATTACAGATAAAGCAGAACCACAAATGATTGAAACTTTTTTTCTCTTCTCTCAGTGTCCAAAGAACTAAGAAACCCATGGATATCATTTTGCCTCTATGCTCATCATTTGTTCTCTCTGCTCTTTGATTAGATGAAAAACAACCCACCAATGAGAGGCAACCAGAGAGGGAAAAACCATTGTAGATACTAAGGTGGGGAAAGATGAAGAATATGTGTTCATAGTATATAGACAAACTAAAGAGTCATAAACAGATGAAGTGAAACTTTTGAGTTTAAAAAAATGAATTGATAGGAGCAGTATCACTGAATTCTAACTCATCAGAGATGTAAAAGAGGTTCAACTTGTTCTTGCAATAGATTCGTACAAAACCATTTACAGAGTAAACACTCCTAAAAAAACATTTGTATGTAGAAAAACATCTAATTGTAGTTTGCTACACAAAGCCATAAAAAATAAACATTCATTAAAAATACTATTAACTTAATTATGGTAATAGATTCAGTGTGTAAACCCTGAAAATTATGGGCTGATAATATTAGCTTATTCAATTTTTAAATAATGGGTTGATTATTAATAGCAACACAGTCCTAGTAATAACCAGATCATGACAGTAGAATGGTAAATACACATGAAGTATTAAAAAAAAATTTCATAGATGCTTCTATTATGGCAAACAAGAGTTATCACGGTTAAAACAGCTCTACCTCTCTAAAAACGAATTAAGCAAAACATTTATCCTGAATGGCATTTTCTAGTTCTGAGAATAAATTTGTTACTTCTCACTTGTCACACTAATGAAGTCCCACTGTAAGATCTAAGAGCAACAGCTCATCTGGCATTGTTATTTACATCTCCATTGGAAAGCAGCTGTTTTCTTACTTACAGTACTTGCCGTAAGGTCCAGTTTTGAGAATACAGCAAATTGAGCTAAATAGTGACTCCTGTTGTTGTGTCATTATTTTTCCCTTTAAATCTCATTTTGAAATTAAAAAAAAACCAATCCTCTTTATTTCAACACATTCATATTTACCCAAATGAGAGAAGAATTAATCATATAAGTACAATGTCCACAAAAAACATCAATGAGATACATATGTGTTATAAGCCATATAGTAAATTGAAAGGAAAGTGAGTGGTTAAGTCACTTTAGTCTTCACAACCTGTATCAGTGAAACAATGAAAGGCAAAGTTGTAGGGGTCTCTATAGGAAGAAGATAGGTAGATATAACTTAAGGAGAAGGAAAGAAGGAAGGAAGGAAGGAAGGAAGGAAGGAAGGAAGGAAGGAAGGAAGGAAGGAAGGAAGGAAGGAAGGAAGGAAGGAAGGAAGGAAGGGAAGGGAAGGAAGGCAGGCATGGAGGGAGGGAGGGAGGGAGGAGGGAGGATGTGGGAGGGAGAGGGGGAGGGAGGGATGGAGGGAGGAAGAGAGTAGGAAAGGAAGGAAGGAGGGAAAGAGAGAAGAAAGAAGGAGGGGAGGGAAGAAGGGAAGAGAGGAGAGGAGCAGGGGAGGAGGGCAGGAAGGAGAAAGGAAAGTAGACAGGCCAGCAAGAAAAACAAATAATTGTGTTGGTTTATGTTAGACTGTTACTAAGACAGACCCCATTCTCAGATGCTGATTATTCCCATGAAACCTCACGCTATTACAACAGAGAAAACCCCTTAGGATAGAGCTCTTTCGTACATTCCATTCTTCCTCTGGCCCTCCACGTTTCAGAAATGCTGATCATTTGTTATTTTATATCTGTAAATTCCACTGTAAGATATTTCTTGGTCCTGTCTCTTTTTCTGTACTTTTTACTACTTTGGGACAATTTTCGATTTTGTATATATCACGATGTTTTCTATTTAACTGAGTTGTAATTGCATTGTGATTTATCTGTCCATCTAACTGGCCCCCCTCACCACTAAACTTGTGAGCTCCTCAGGGGTAGGGATATATTTTATATTGCGTTTGCATTACTAAAGCATAGCATATGGCTTTATACAGAGTATGTGCTCAGTAAATAGTTCACAATAAACTGAATTGACACAGTAATTTATTTTTCATTTGACCATTTTAAAAGACTTGACTAATTGTAGTCTTCAGAATAAGCCAAGACTCTTTTTTTAAACACCCCATGTCCAGATCAATGAAAAGTGTCTGCAGGTAAGAGCTGGACATCAGTATTTTTTAAAGCTCTCCAAGCGGTTCCAAGGTGCAACAAAATTTGGGAACCAGTGCCCTACAGCCTTTTCCAGCCACTCTCAGTGCTTTGTGTCAGCAGAGTAGAAGGGACATTCCCCTGCCCAAGCCCTGTCCCTCCCTGCATGCACCAACGAAGGAAAAAGTAGTGTAATGGTTCAAGAAAGAGGATTTTAAGATTCCTTCTCCCCATCTCCAGTTCCTACCAAATGCTCCACTCCCAGGCTTTGGACAATGTTCTCATTTATTCTCTCAAAATGGCTTTTAAAATACATCTCTTGGGGATTAAAACAGAGTTGGAAGAATGTGTTAGGATTTAAAATAATCTTTCCAAGACAAAAAAAAAATCATTTGATAATGGTTTCTGCCTGTGTTCACTAAAGAGCTCATTGATGACACTAAATTCTGGTCCTAGGACTTAATTCAGATTCTAGTATCAATAGCTAAACATATATTTCATATTCATTAGTCCAGGGGAACACGCAGATGGGCATGTTTTGCTGAAATATCTCGTCAGAACACATTTAAGGAGCTGAAAGAGACTGTGCTGTCCTTCTGCAAGAATTTGGCATATCCCTCTTCCCTCCCGCATGTGGATGAAGATGTCTTCACATAGTATGTCCCACTCATTTGGTTAGTTCGGGACTCTTAATACAGTGAATCAGTATGGCCTAAAGCACAGTTTTACTCAACAAACTAATTTGTAGTTATGAATTCAGAAAGGCAGAGCTTCCTATAAACATTCCTTTATGTGGAATTTGCCATCATATCTACAATGATCTGTTAAGCAGATGCCTCTCTGTGCAACAGATGAAGCTAACCTGAGACAAACTTGAAGTTGTGTTGGAATCGATTTTGTGGTCCCTCTTTAAACTCCCTGCCCCAGTTTGGATCTTCCAACTCAGTTGGAGGTTTCACACCAACGCTGAGAAAAAAATCTATAAGAGAACAAGCAAATTGCATCCTGTCCCTAAGGTGAGAACCCACTGAGGGTAATTCAGCAAGAGTTAGAAAAAGACCACCCTCTCCCTTGCATTTTGTGCATGGCCAAAGAGCACTGCATCTACATTTGCTGTTGATGATTTTCGTGAACATTAAACTCACTTGCAGAATTTATTCTCCATTCCCCATTAGGAGAGTTATGCAACCTGAATCCTTAATGGACTTAATCAGCAGGATAACATGACATTTCCCCCATCCTGTGCTAAGTACAAGGCAGAATACAAAGACATATTAGAGACATCTCTGCCCTTGAGGATTTTATAATCTAGTTGGAGAGATGAGAGGGTCACAAAAACTACTAAAATGTATGGCATGTCTACTGAAGGGACTGCTCGAGTCAAGCCTCATTTGTTGGCAAGGAAGAGAAACGCACTCCAAATTGCTTAAGTTGAGATGCAGAACATTTTTGCAGAAAGCCCAAGGAACATCAAACTACCAGTTTCCTGGAAAGGCAAATGCAGAGAGCACAGAAATCTTGTCTTATGTCTTGCAGTATCACCTTGCCTGCTTTATTTATCCTGTCTTTCCTGGCTTCCTCTGTATCTACTCTGAAGATCACTATATGTCAAACTTTCTAGAAGATACTTCACATATACTAACTCCGTTAATTTCATACTTGGAAATATCTTAAAGGAGTAGATACTACTGTCTCCTCTACCATCATCGTCAAAAGCAGCAGCAGTAGCACTATGGACTGGTCACTGTGCCAAGTGACTCCCTTATGTTATCTAGCCTTACCACAGCCCTGGGAAGAAAGAGAATGAGAAGGAAAAAAAAAATGGAAGGGCAGAGCAGGAGGTTTTACAAAAGAAAATGTTTGACCATTTCCACATTACTAAATTACATAGAAGCATTCATTCCTCTGGGTCCTGTGTAGACATGGTTCTTTTGATTTTGTGATTTAGGGAAATATCTTCTACTACACCCATATTTGTATGTATAGATCATTTTCTCTTTGACTTCCTGGCAGCTGAGTCCAAATTTACTCTTAAGTCTCTTAGTTAGAAAAGAAACGTACTGGATGGGGTTGAACTAAATCTGAAAATCCTCAAAATATCCAAAATTCAACAAGTTTTCACCTGCAAGTATATTTTCCATATATAATTCACTGTGATGGATGCTGAGATGATTATTTCTACATAAGAACATATACAGCAAAGGGAAGTGAATGTCATTTGGCCAAAAGATGTGGAAAGAGCACTAATTAAATGTCAGGAGAGGTTATTTGAATGTAAAGTCCATTATAACCATTTCTTTCAAAGCTTCAGTAGAATTTTGACAGAAATATGTCATGTGTTTCTATAAGATTAGAAACGACTTAAATGGAAGAATCAGACAGCCATCTTTCATAATCTATTGGGAAGGCATAAAGAGTTCGCTATGCAGAGAATGATGGAGTGGGAGAGAGTTAGACACGTACATCCCCTCTCTGCTTTGGGGTCAATCTACATCAAAACAGTTCCTTTAGAAAAACCAAAATGGCTAAAATTAACAAGATCTGATATTACCAGCAGATATGGAACAAGTGAAATTCTCATACACTGCTGGCAAGGGTGTGAATCTGTAAAAATAGTATAGAAAATAGTTAAAGCTAACAGAAGCACATCCTGTGATTCAGCAATTCTACTGCTAGGAAGATAACTCAACAGAAATGTGAACATATTTCACCCAATGACACAAGAGTATGAATACAATAGCATTCATACCATCCCTGTTCACTATAGCTCAAACTGGGAATGATACAAATGTCCACTAGTAGTAAATGAATAATTAAAATGAACATTGTTTACATCATGTGATACTATACCGCAACGAAAATAAATGAACTACAACTGCATGTAACAACATGGATGACTTTCACAACCATAACGTCGAGTCAAAGAAACCAGTACACACTGTAAGATTTCATTTACAAAAAGTCCAAAGCCAGGCAAAAATAATCCACTGACCACCTGAGACCCAGTTGCTGGAGATGCCATATGCAGGGCTGTCATCTTCATTCCAGCTGAACCCAGGCTTTCAGTCATCCCCACCAAGGTGCCAGATGTAGGAATGAAGTTATCTTGCTCCTTCTAGACCAGTCCATCTGCCAGCTGAATGGCACAGAGTGTCCTCTGTCCGTGTCTTGTATAATAGACTTCCCCAGCCAAGTCTGTCCAAGTTTCTAATAGACAAAATCAAGGACTGCAACAAAACGGTGGTTGTGTTAAGCCACTAGGTTTTGGGTAGTCTATTATGTACCAATGCATAACTGGAAAACCTCTCAATCCACCAGGGTTGAAACCTCTTTGTTTTCTCACACTAACCCTGTTCCCTCCATACGTCAATTAGAGAAGAGCTGCCTGTAATTAAGAATATGAGCAATAGAGCCAGACATCCTGGGTTCAGAGTCCCACTTAGCAGACTGCTAGCAATATGGCCTCTGCTAATTATTCAAGAGCTCTAAATCTGCTTGCTCATATGAAAATGGGAATACAGGCTGACCTATTTATTTGGTTGATGTGAGGCTTAAATGTATATGTAAATAAAGGTCTAGTACTTAAGGAATTTGGAAATGAAAGAATTCTATTTTTTTTGATTAATGCTTGGTATTTTGAAAGCACGCAATACAGAAAACCCATTAATCTATTAGCCTTGTAGTTATTTCTTTACCATCTCCTTCCCACATAGATTGTTCTTTCCATTTCTGCTACCACCACCTAGTTAAATTACTCAGGATAAGTTTCTGCAATGACCTTCAAACTTTTTTTTTCCAACTTCTGCTCTTTCCTTAGCATTGACATGTCTCACAGTGTTACTAAAACTAACTTTGCAAAAATTATAACAGTGTGAAAATTATGGCAGTACAAGTCTGATTTAACCGCTCCATCTTGCCTTTCCCTTAATCACTCCTGGTCTTAGGCTAAGCTAACTTAAGTTTATAGTTTACATGATTATGGCTTTCCCCAAAACTCAACTGCCTTTGTAACACTCAGGAAAGGCCATCAGACTAGGGGAAGGGGAGGAACCTGAATTCTGCTAAGGCACAGACTGGTCACAAGATCTGTCCTACAGATAACATCACTATTGTAGACCGGCCTTTTGAGATATCTTTCCAAGTTATTTTGCAGGTCTGATACCCATGACTCCACCTGGACCCCTGCTCCTGTGGTCCCAGCCCGAAGCAAGTCAGCTCAAGAGAACTGCTTCAACGTGTGAGTTCATCTCTGCCCCAGCCAATGAGCAGCAAGCACCCATCTTAGCCACACCCACCCCCTTTTCCCAAACTGCCTTTGAAAAACCCCTAACCTACAACGCTTCCAGGGTATTGATTTGAGTAATAACTTGGTCTGCTGTATGGCATGGCCAGCCTCACGTCAATTAAACTCTTTCTTTACTGCAATGCTGTGGTCTTTATTTGTGCAGTGGGGCAGGAAGAACTTCTCGAGTGGTCACATGACCGTACTAATCTTCCTAAAACAAAACTTAAAACACAACATATTTAAGGCCTTCCTCAGGATGATCCCAGCGTTTTTTAAAAATTTTTATTTTTGATAATCTTCTCTATTATCTCTTCCCTACTAGTACCATAGCTTTCCATTTAA
Organism: Cacajao melanocephalus; assembly: GCA_963573385.1. Taxonomy (NCBI): domain Eukaryota; kingdom Metazoa; phylum Chordata; class Mammalia; order Primates; family Pitheciidae; genus Cacajao; species Cacajao melanocephalus. The sequence continues at coordinate 189,891 of CAUYLG010008945.1, forward strand.
AAGAATGACTTGCTGCCCTGAACGTGATCCAAATGACTATTCACAAACTTGTGACTGTCCCAAATGCCTTTACACACATCTCTACCTACTGAAATCCTATTTATTCCGAAAGAGCATTTAAAAGAATGACTTGCTGTTGCCCTGAACGTGATCCAAGTTACTCTTCACAAACTTGTGACTGTCCCAAATGCCTTTACACACATCTCTAGCTACTGAAATCCTATTTACTCTGAAAGAGCATTTGAAATCTCCTATCAACGAACACTTTGCTAATTCTTTGTTTCCTTGTTTCTCTGTTAGCATCTGTCTCTGTCTCTTCTCTCTCTTTCATGACTCTCTCTCATGCTTTAGAATTCCACAGCAATAAATCTAAATCTCCTTTGTGACAATGGCCTCAACCATCCACATATTATAGTCATTTGCAATTTTTTTGTATGTCGGTGGTGGGGACAGAGTTGTTCTGTCACTCAGGCTGGAGTGCAGTGGCACAATCCCGGCTCCCTGCAACCTCCGTCTCCTGGGTTCAAGGGATTCTCCTCCCTCAGCCTCCTGAGTAGCTGGGACCAAAGGCATGCACCATCACACCCGCTTATTTTTATATTGTTAGTAGAGACAGGGTTTCATTATGTTGGCCAAGCTGGTCTTGAACTCCTGACCACAAGTGATCTGCCCATCTCAGCTTCCCAAAGTGCTGGCATTACAGGCATGAGTCAGTGCACCCAGCCATTTGCAGTTTTCTAAATCTCCATAACCTAATACAAACCTTTTAGCTCTAGCCGATTGCTTTGCACCTAGTGGACATTTAATAAATATTTGTTGAATTGTACCAAAAGGCTAGAAAGAGCCGAATTTACTGGGAAAAAAAGGCAGGACCTTGTCAAGAGTTTGCATGTCAAACAAAATTTCTGTGTGTCTAATCCATTTTGAAAACTATTTGCATCTCAACTGATGAGAAATGAATTCTATTTTTAAAAACCTCCAAGAAAAGACATTTTACTGCTTCTTTCAGTAACATATCCCAGTGTGTAATAAGCTCTAATGTCAAAATAATCTCATTTCTTTCTAACCTAAATCCTTCATGTTGCAGACTGAGCTATTTCTTCTGGATTTTTCCAAGCAAAGATAAAGAAATAACGCACTGTTCACTTAGAAATTTCTGCCAATTTTCCCTTGGCTATTAAGTTTTCCTTCCTTCAGCTGAATGGTTAATGCAGGTGCAGAATATTTTCGCTATCACCACACGACCGCTCTCATTTGACTAAGGTGACCAGCCCAGGAGCAGATGCCTGACCCAAGTGGGACTAATAAATCTTTTCCCCGAGATTTTCTGTTCCCTGGGATCATAAACAAAAAAAAAAAAGTTTGAGATCTGCCTTTTTGTGTGTGGCCAAGTATATCTGATATAAATTTCGAAAACTGTCATCTGCCATGCTCAGAGTTGTAGGGAGAAGGCCAGACTGGAAGGAGAGAGAAGAAAGGCTGCATGTATTGTTGGAAAGAGAATCCAGACAGAATCCAGGAATCTTGTTTCAATCACTCCCAAGACCCACGTGCAGCCTTGATTTTCTAACTCCTTGCTGTTCAAGTCTTTTGTTGGAGTTCATGAGCCATAAAGATACATTGTTAGACTTACTAATTCTTGTATTTCTGTCATTTGCAACTAAAATACCTTTTACTAAGCCACTCCCTATCTTACCTATGTTTTAATCAATCAACCAGCAAGTGTTTACTTTTTGTATAATAATGGATATAAATGGTAGAAAAATTATGCCAATTCATTTATCTTTTCTATTTTCCAACATAAATTAACTCAGTCTTCTTTACTCCTATAGAAAGAGTTTTCCATGTCTTTACCCATCGCCACTGACCTCTCCACGGCCATTTTCATCTTTACTTCATTCCCTAGAGCTGAACACCAGCATGCGGGGGGCATCTGAATACCACAGAGTATGTCATATTTATGGCCTTCCACAGTCCACATGTCCTGGGCCCACCTGTGAATCCCTTAGCTATGGGGCTTCCTCATTTTATAGTCACTTGTGGCCTTCTCTACACTTGGATGCTTCTGTTTAGGAAGGAACATTTGTCATTTTCTTCCTTCATTATCCGTTTTTGGCTTCGGACAAAATAGTGTAAGCCAATGTATAAAAGGTTCATTTCTCAGATTCAGCTACTGCTAACAGGAGGCTTTTGCTGACATTCCATATATTTAAACAGAAGGAAAAGGGGGTTTTATTTTATCCCTCACAAACTGCTACATATAGCAGTTAAAATAAAAATCACAAACTGCTAGATATAGAAAGAACCATACCAAAAAGGCTTCTAGAAATAATAAGATATTAAAAATCACTTATATCCATGATGTGTAATATCAGATAGATGGATACATAGATACATAGATAGATAGGCAGGCAGACAGATAACTTGCTAAACTTAGTTAAGCAAGATTTCTGAGTTATGGTTTTACTAGACAAGAAGCTTGGGAATGGCAAAGCCCATAGGGTCTCCATATCTGTGAATCTAGCTCCTAGCATAGGTCTTGGCTCATGTAGGGGGATCTGTGCCTCTGAAAATGAATCTGTTCATGGCTTCCAGTTCCTCTCCCTGTCCCCACTCTACAAATATCCTCTCAGTCATCCCCTTTCTTCTCACTAACAATGTGTTGAGCCCCAGCAAAGGCATTCCCGGAAAAGAAGTTACCGTCATTAACACGTTCATTTATCAAATATTTGATGGGCATATGAGTTAGCACTGTCATCAGAGAAATTGGACATACTTTGTAGGTATGTTTTATTACATTTATCTAGGCCTATTAGATAACAAATTTAGTGACTGCAATCTCGGTTTTGTATATAGTTTATATTAGATTGAATTCTAGTTATTTAAACATAATTAGAAACAATTTTGCTTCCAGAGAGGTGCAAGTCATATGAAAACATACACACACATCCTCAAAACTTCTCTTCTTACTGACATGGAATCTACTTCATTCTTGGTCTTTGGGTTACTCATAGTCCTAAAAATTATCCTTTGCTAGAATTTGACACCAAGATTGAAATGTCATATTTTTCCAGAACTAACACACTAATATCACTATAGTAGTTCCTCTCATCTGTGAGAGATATGTTCCAAGACCCCTAATGGATATCTGAAACCAGGGATGGTACTGAACTCTGTATATACTATGTTTATCCCTGTACATATATACCTATGACAAAGTTTAATTTATATAAATTAGGTACAGTAAGAGATTAACAACAATAATAAAATAGAACAGTGATAACAATACACTGTAAGAAAAGTTACATGAATATGGTCTCTCTCTCTCAAAATATCTTACTGTACCGTGCTCACCCTTCTTCCTGGGATGTGAGAGGACAAAACGCCAGCGTGAGGAGATGAAGTGAGGTGGATGACGTAGGCCTTGTGACATAAATGGAAAATTCCAGAAATAAACATGTCATAAGCTTTAAATTGCACACTGTTCTGAGTAGTGTGATGGAATGGCATGCCATCCTGCTCCCTGAGACGTGAATCGTCCCTGTGTCTAGCTACCCACACTGTAGACGCTACCCGCCCTGTTAGTCATCCAGGAGCTGTCTTGGTTATCAGAGCCACTGTCACGGTATCGTGGTGCTTGTGTTCAAGTCACCCTTATTTCACTTCATTATGGTTCTGAAGTGCAAGAGTAGTAATGAGATGTTTTGGACTCAGGTTGACTGCAGGTAACTGAAACTGCAAAAAGAAAAACCGCAAACAAGAGACAACTGCTGTATTTTATGGGAGAAGTCCACAAACACCTTGCATTTAAGAGACTGTTCCCTTGGAGAATGTCTCCTCAAACTTACTTGGAGAGAACTTGTTTCTCAATGATGACAACAACCGATTTGAAGTCATTGCATCAAAACAATGAGACTATGCACCATTAGCTAAACTCAAAGCACCAAAGAGCATATTCACAAGCACTTTCAGAGTGAAACAATTGTTCCATGCAAGACAGATGCCAGCGATGCCTCGCTCATCCCGTGGTCCTTCTCCCTTCAGTGTTCACCCACCTGAGCCACCACTACTCACTGGCCTTCCTCCACCCACCGCATTATTCTTAAAAATTCTGATCCTGGAACACTTGGGGAGATGGATTTGAATAATATTAACAGTAAAACTCCTATCTCTGCATGGCCAGCTCTGTGAGAATTTTACTCTTTCTCTGTTTCAAGTCCCCTGTCTTGATAAATTGGCTCTGTCTAGGCAGCAGGCAAGGTGAACCGGGTGGGCAGTTATAGGTCCTGTGCTGGCTTCTGCCCCTCCCATCTTTTGCAGCCAGGGGTCAGGAGGTGGCTTGGGCATGGGTTAGAGAGGCAGAAGCCCTGCCCATCAGTGTCCCAGCACAGGGAGCCCCTTGGGCTGAGCACCAAGACCTTTTTTCTCAATAACTGTTGGGAGAAATCTCAATGAAATCTTGGGGGTAGGGTTGGAAGGGTGGGGTGGGAATATGGAGGAATATGAATTAGAGCTTGGAGGTGATAAAAGCATTCCTGATGGTCCTCCTTCTTAACCACAAGGCTGGTGTGGAATAAATGTGAGAGGAGGGAGTGGAGTGGACTAGAGATGAGATCTAGTTCAGTTTTGCAGATAACGACCTTGTTTCCTTGTGGCTGGAGACCTGTTGTGAAATGAAAGGAACTCAATCTCCACAGACAGATGCAGACGGCTCCTCTGGTTCTGCAGAGCTAGCTGAGAACACAATGTTAATTGTTCATTTAAAAAAATACTGTTCTTCAAATAGATTTTCTGTGGGGAGAAGGATAGTGAGTTGGGAAGAAAGGAACCATGAGCATGGGGAGCCCCACAGAGCCCAAAGGACTTTTTCCATATTTGAAATAAGCCCCATCAAAAAAAAAAATTAATGATGGCCTTCTAGAGATATGGAGAACTAATCTGAATCTCTTAACACATCAAAAAACACCTATCTAGATCTGTGTCCATCCCACCTGCCCTGTTTCACTCATAAGTGTTGCTTCTTTTTCATGCCTGCATCAATTGTTCTTTTTTCTTAAACCCTGTCCCCACCCTTCAATATTCAGTCAGCTATCAGCTATCATTATTTCCAGAAAGCCTTCCCTGAACTTCCTCTCCACCCCCACTTACCCTAACACAACCAGCACAGAAGACCATCATTGCACTGAACAGTCAGAAGATATTCTCTTTCCCAATAAGAGACCAAAAGCCATGTCTCCTACTTCTGTAACCCCAGGGCTTATCACAGTGCCTGGCACACAGTTGATATGCCTATTCCTACTATTTATGAAATGAATAAATGATGAAAAAGGTAGAGTCCTGACGTGCATACATGGGATCTGTATACTTTGCCTTTTCCTCTCATCTGAAAACTTACGTTCACTTGTCTGTATACACACATTCATATTTCTCAGTTCAACTGAAGCTCTACTTTTGTTTTGAAAAATAGGGCAACCATTTTCTTTCCAGCTATTAGCCATTGTTGGATCACTTTTCGATCTAAGTTTTGTGACAGGATCTAGTTCGTAAACTTTATTGGCCTGGCACAGTTTTTAAAAATTACTATAAATCCTTTTTGGCTATCCCTGGAAAAACTTTAATTGTGCTCCCCAACCTCCATATCAATTTTTTTCCCCATCCTTCTTGATCTAAGCATGAATGATCTAATCATGTCTGTTGTGTCCCTGTGCTGTCGAACCACATTTGAATTATGCACACTAGGCCAACTGACTCTCAGCATATATTAGTAGAAAACAATAGATTTTTAAAAAAAAATCACAGTAGAAAAACTACAGGGAAAAAGAGCACAAGGCCTGGTAACTTGAAAACAACAAAACAAAAACAGCACAGCAGGGATTATTCTGCAAAACAAGAACAGGATCTTGAGACATGGTAAATGGAACATTAGTCTCGAACCCAGAATCATCCCTGGAGAAGTCATTGTTCTACCACAGCTAAGGAAATGGATGCTAACAAATTGTGCTGGAGATCTGAAGCGCCCAGCCTGAACAGAAGGAAAAGTGTTCGCAGTCAGGGAGAAGGGAGTCAGGAAATTGAACCCCATATGGATACACCACTCTAGTGGCCATGTGTAACATGAGAAGCTCCATAAACCTGAATCACTGCAAATGATTGAAGCAAAGACTTTCAGGATTTTCACTGACAATGCCCAGAATACCATATGGGCCTATCAACACTAGTTAGAGCTGGAAGAGGAATTTTACTAGCATGAGGGATGGTAGAGAAGGTTGCATAGAGGCAAGAGAGGAAATCCAATTTGAGATGGCATTAAAGTTAGAACCAGGCCACTCAGGGTGAAGAACAATCCAAGCCAACATCTAGAGGTAGGGAAGGGCAGACAGAGAAGTCTCGTCCTGGGAAGTTTGCTCTAGATTAACAGGCCTGCTGAAGGTCAAAAACAGAGTTCATAGGTTAACACTAATGAGCAGTTACCAGGTGAAGGTCCAAGAGTAAGTTTCGGCACAAATGTAAAGGAACTCTCCTTTGAACTTCTTCTTTGATATGACCCTATGTTATCATAAAGAATGGGGAACTGGCCAGCGCAGTGGCTGACGCCTGTAATCCTAACACTTCAGGAGGCCGAGGCAGGTGGATCACCTGAGTTCAGGAGTTCGAGATCAGCCTGGCCAACATGGCAAAACCCTGCCTTTACTAAAAATTCAAAAATTAGCAGGGTGTGGTGGCACACGCCTGCCATCCCAGCTAGTAGGGAGGCTAAGGCAGGAAAATCGCTTGAATCCAGGAGGTGGAGGTTGCGGTGAGCCGAGACTGCGTCACTGCACTCCATCCCGGGCAACAGAGAGAGACTCTGCTCAAAAAAAAAAAAAAGAATGGGGAACTGATGAAGTGGGAGACAAACCACCCACCAGGAGTGTACACCAAGCAGGCGGCCCTCACTTTTACTCACAACGAATACCAGCTTTCCATTTTGGCCTACAATCTGCCTGGAGCGGACAGCTTATTTATTTCATTTAGCAACCAAATTTGTTTTCAGTCACTTCTGGTTTAAAACAGTCTCTCTTGGGAGTTTCACTCAAATTAGTGTATTACTATACTTTTACACTGCAGTTCAAAATGTGTGTCTCAGGGCTCCCTCGTGCTTCTCATAGGTACCTCCCTGCCTTCTTCCCTGGGTCCCATCTCTAATTTTGCACCTGTCATCTGGCAGTGGCAGGGAGGGATCAATGTCTGCTTTGTGTGTTAGGGCTTCAAAGTGGACTTGGGAAAGAGCAGGACACTTGTAAATCCGATGCAGGCTCTGGGCCGCAGTGGGTGTGGTAGCGTGGGGGCTGTGGTCACTTCTTGGTTGAGGTCACTTCTTGGCTGACTTCTTCTGCTCATACCTTCACTGGTCTGGGTTCTTGTGCTGCTAGCATCGAGTGCTGGCTCAATCACAGCTGATCTCTGGATGCCCTCTAGAAATCTCCATGGGCACGTCCCCGAGGGAGTCCCTCCCTCAGCTCTGATGAAGGTATCCTCCCTCTCACCCTCAGGCATCCATAGGACCCTGGTGAGCTGGCTGTATTCCAGTTACCTTTTGTGACCACTACTCCAGATATTTCCTGAAAAACTAGAAACTCCCACCTTACCAACTTGACCCTATGAAAACCTGGAAATGGTTTTTCATCTCTGAAAATTCTTCTTTCAACTCTAGGTTAGCAGTATGCAGAAGTTTCTCCCTCTTCACATGGAGAGGGGATGAATCCACTCAGATGAGGGATGTGATCTTAGACTCCTTCAAAATCTGTTCAATCCTGGTCACCATTTCAATATTCTGATGACACGTGCTTTGAGTAGAACTTGGTGCAGATTGGGTGCTGCTGTCTCCTCAGAACATTGAGGCCTTCACGTTGGCTACCTTTTCAGGATGGAGGAATGTCAGCAGCAAATGAGGGATTCAGGAAAGGCATGTTTAGGGGCCATTCCCCATCCCTGCACATACCACAAATAGGATCAGAAAACATCTCAGCAAAGCAGAGATAAAGCTACCTAAGAGGAACAGGGAATGTGCTAAAAACAGAAGTATGCACAATTTTATTTTTAAAGCAAGAAGTAAGAATTATCTGGCAGGAATATAGAAAGTTTTTTTCCTATTGAATAGAGACATGAATATATTAGTTTGGCAGAGATCTTAGAAACTTAATAAAAAAGTTAACACCCATTATTCTGTCTGTTATCAGAACCAAGAGTATCTGAGTCCTGGTTCTTTAAGATACATCAAGCTCTTCGAGCTTTGCTATTCTTTATGTCTACTGTCTTTAAGTGGATTTTCAGTCTCTTGACAATCCATTTTGTATACAATACTTTTTTATTGCAATGGGGTGAGACGTATATTGAGGGATAGGTAGTGATTCCAATTTAAGTTAAAATTCAGCCAAAGCAAATAGCTCCCCTGAGTTGATAATTAGAGGAAGGGATACCTTGAACACGTGGCTTGGAGCACACCTTTACAGGTGATGCAATTCTAGGGAGCTGGCATCCTTCCCTTTACTCCGTTATAAAATGAACTGCAATTTCAGGATTTTCCAAATGTGGAAAAATATATGGGTTTTAGAAGCTAGGAAATACAGCAAGCAATGGGAATAAGCAGGGGAACTGGTTATGGGAGAAAATTATCAAAAAAGGAGTAATACATACTTACAAATGGATAATAGAATAGATAACAGACAATTACAGAATCATCTAAATCTGCCATTTGTTGAATCTTTCCTATTTGTTTGGCATGATGTTAGCTGCTTTACATTCATTGTATTTTGTTTTCTTTCAACAGATTCTGGAAATAATTAAGGTGGCTTTTCAAGGTCACACAGTAGGAATGAGCTGACTTAAACTGGTTTTCCTGCGAACAACTGAAAAGCAGCAAGTAACGCCTGTGAGTCTGGGTTACTGCTATAATCCTCGGGTATTTGAGAAAGAAGGTTTACCCCTTCTTCCCTCATTCTCACCACCCGTTCCCATGGCTCTAAGGTGCAGTCAAAAATAGTAAGTGGATCTATACAGCCATGACAGCAGGTCAGCAATCCATGCCATTTGGATTATCAGTCTCTCTGTCTCTGTATTCAGCCAACTTATCAATTTTAAGATAACATGGTCAGACTTTCCACCCTCCTACATTCTTTTCAACAGGGTCACTAAGAAGAAAGCTCCACTGTGTGAAGACAGCAATAGAGTGGGTGGAACCACAAACATTTCAAAGTCCAAAAAGACTGGATTCGAATCCCAGCCAACTGGCCTTCTGCCAGATTAACTTCTGGAAGCCTCTATCTCCTTATCAGTGGAATAGGTCATTGTAAAAAGCTTTCATGGTTATTGTGAAGCTTTAATGAGATGATATCTTTAAATTTTTAACGTAGTGATTGATACAAAGAGAAAACACTATATGCTAATACGGGGCGGGGGGAACCCTTCTTGTTTCAATTAAAATGATTTTAGAGTTCATAGGGACAGAAAAAATGAAAGTTTGATGTCTAAGTGTTATACTGCCATCCACCTTTTTCAAGGCAGGAAGGACAGGCACTGAAGTAAGTTTGAAGTGATTTCTGTAGTATTATGCAGACATACCAAAATATAATGCTGCCATCTCACACGCCAATAAAGACCCAAATCAGAAGAGATCAAAGTGTCATAATAAGTACACAAAGACGTTGGTAATTTTAGCAAACCTGGAAAGATCTGAGCAGATGCAGAATTATAAAGCCATTGTTTTCTGACTGGCTATCAACATAAAGAGTTCAACAGGGACACTGTCTCTGTCACTTTAACACAGCCAACTAGCCAGGGCACTGTCACACTAATAAAGTAGGTACAGTTTAATTCTCTTAACATACTCATTTTAACCTGATGGAGTTCTACAGATGCAGCTGAATATTTTTCTCCCTTTTTGCCACAGGGAAAATGATTTCTTCATCCACTTATTAAATGACAGTCTCTTGACTACCATGCCCAGGCCGAAACGTGTGAACATGCTCTCCTTCCACTGTGAGGCTGCTTTTCAGGCAGCCTGTCAGTCTGTCTGCCCTGTTTTCTTAGGAAGTGATGGGAAAATGCACTAGACACACTTCTCTCAAAACAAGCTGTCCTATTTTTTAATAGCCAGAAGCCGAAGATGTTTAACAGGAATTTCTAAAATTTTCTCTTTTTTGCATTCATTCCTTTCCATCCAGAGGCACATTCTACAGACCATTTTAAAAGCGACTACAAGAAAACAACAGAGCCATCAATTCTATTCATTCTCTCTTACAATGTTGGAACTTCTGTGACTCTAATTCCACCGCCCCTGATGAATAGCTAAAGCTTTGGTGGCGGCAGAGCATTTCTTCCGCAGAACGCGGAGGTCTGCAGTCTCATTTATTTTGCTACGTGTCCTATGAATATGTTTTTTAAAAAATGTTACTCCCGAAAGAGCCTCATTGCAAAAGAAATTTCTAGCCTAGTCTTGGGCTTAATCAATGGCTCATGATTTTGCAGGCCTTAATGGGAGAAGACGGAGATAATGTAATGTGCATTATGCAAAGTTAGCCGAAAGTGAGGATGTGGAACAGCATCAGGGACCATTATCTCCCAGAAGAGTCGATGCAATAGAGGCAGACAATTAGATTAGAACATTTTTCTAACCAGGCCAGAAGTAAAGTCTTGGGGACAAGATAATGTTCAGATTTGGGCAACAGCCAAGAGGTAACAATCATGAGAAAGCACGGCATGGCAGACTCTTGCTACAGCTGCATTGGCCTGTACTCTAGAATTTGAGATAAGACTAACTCCTCTCGGAATTAAAGCAAAGGGTTTCATTTACTAAGGTAGCAAATGAACCTACAGTGTGCTGTGGCTTGGATATCTGCTTCTTTCTCAAAAACTCTACGAAAATTGACTCCACCAGTCAGTCACCATTAAGTTGGCTCCTTATGGGCAGTGCTGCAATATGTGTGCTGCAGGGTGGTGGTGGGAGGATGGAGAACTAGGGAAAAAAAACAAGGGGAAAGAAAGCCCTGGCCTGCATTAAAAGGTGCCCTGTTTTGCAGAAATACACACAAATGCATGTTGACCTAGGGTGCCCAATCCCCAGTGCATGCTCAGCTCCCGGGAATTTGCTCAGAGCCTTATAGACATCATCTAGTCATGGCTTAAATTGCTAGATTTAGATCTCTGCCTACAATAGATGCAGACATAAAACTGTTTAGAAGCAATTACAGAGCCATATTTCAACAAGAACAAATGAACACAGCACAACCTTAGCATGTAAGCGCTAAGGGGAGTCACTGTGAGGGAATGATCAGAGTCACAGGGAATTAATCACAAGAGAATGTCAGAAGGATGCTGGCTGGCATGTTCACTCCCATGGGGCTGTGACCAGTACCTACTTTACCAAGATAACTGTACAGTCCTTCATGCACACCAACCAGAAGTAGAAGAGTAGACTAGGTACCCGGTCGGCGCTTGGCAAGCATGCAGGATGTTTATTAACAACCTTGTTGAGAAAACCATAGGTATAAAAAATGGGCAGAGCATATATGCCAAGTTAGCAAGTGATTAAATGATGCGCAGAGGAGGCCGAATGCCAATGAACACAGCTTGGTGGAAGAATCAGAGGGCAGATTTCCAATCGTGACTCTGTCATTGCGTTATCTTTGGGCATCTTTTGGGGGAGGCGGGTAACTTCTTTGAGACTCAGTTATTCCACCTCTAAACTGAAGCATTGCTCTCTACCATAAAGCTTTGTTACAAGGACTAAATAAGGCACAATTCATATCACGTGTAGTGTCTGGTACATACACACAGCAGATTGTCCATGAATGATCAGTGTACTCTTAGCTGTACAGACTGACATGAGTCTCTTAGGATTGCAGAATAGTGACCATGAGCCCCATGGGTATTGGCAGACTCAGGGCAGATTGAACCTTGCTCACTTGTTGGGGGGCAAGCTATTCGGCCAAAAGAGAACAAGAAAAGGACAAGATGAAGTGAGTCAGTGAAGGTCTCAGTTATCTGCATAACCCTGAAATTAGAGAGAGCATCTGGCTTCTCTTCTGCCTTCTGCAGGAGGCCACAGCCAGGCCAGAGAAGCAATTATTTTTACTGGTCCAGCGGTTTTCCACTGCCAATGCCAATTTAGAGGTTGGAGAACAGGCTGCAGTGGAGGTGAGAAGATATTTCTGGTCACCTCCAAATCCAAAGCACACGGTAAATTCAGAGAATACTGAGAGCTCAAGGCAAGGCGCCTACGCGAGATGCCTGTAGTAGGTTGAATGGTGGGCTCCCAAAACATATGTCCACCTGGAACCTGTGACTGTGGCCACGTTTGGAAAAAGGGCCTTTGTAGATGTCATTATGCTAAGACCGATCATCCTGGACGGATCTATGGGTGGATCTAAGATGCAATGGTAAGTGTCCCTGTAAGAAAAAGAAAGGGAGAAGAAACAAACAGAGGAGGGAGCCCTGTGAAGTCTAAGGCAGAAATGGGAGTCATCCAGCCACAAGCCCAGGAACGCCCAGGGTTGCCGACAGCCACCAGAAGCTAGAAGAGAAGGAAGGAATGAATTCTCCCTCAGAGCCTCTGCAAGGAATCAACCCTACCAACACCTTTGGTTCAGACTTTTGGCCTCCTAAACTGTGACAGATTACATTTCTGTTATTTTAAGCCTCGCAGTTTGTGGTGCTCTAGGAGATTAAGATTTGCCCAATAGGCTGGGCAAGGTGGCTCACACCTGTAATCCCAGAACTTTGGGAGGCTGAGGCGGGTGGATCACGAGGTCAGGAGTTCAAGACCAGCTTGGCCAAGATGGTGAAACCCCGTCTCTACCAAAAATACAAAAATTAGCTGGGTGGTGGTACACGCCTGTAATCCCAGATGCTTGGGAAGCTGATGCAGGGAACTGCTTGAACCCGGGAGGCGGAGGTTGCAATGAGCCAAGATTGTAGCACTGCACTCCAGCCTGGGTGACAGAGTAAGACTCTGTCTAAGAAAGAAAGAAAGAAAGAAAAGAAAGAAAAGAAAAGAAAAGAAAAGAAAAGAAAAAAAGAAAGAAAGAAAAAGAAAGAAAAGAAAAGAAAAAAGAAAAGAAATAAAGTGGCAATCGTGGGAGAAGTAGGTAGATGGGTAACAAACTGAGGTTGCGCAGGAAATGGACATTCAATCTACCCACTTCATGTTTGCTATATCAGCTAGAGAGCAGTTTATATCAAGTGAAATTCTTACCATAATTTTGCAATGTAAGTATTTGCCCTGTGCTTCAGCTATTTCCATGAGTGCTAGCAAAAGGGAGACTGAAGAAAAAATATTACACACAGCAATATTCAATGCAATTCATTGCTTGGCAGAATCTGTAGAAGAACGTACAGACTATGATGCTATAGTAGGAAGTAACAGCACCTTCTGGGACTTTCTGGCTGTGAATTGAGTATCTGTGGTCAATCTGAATCTCCTAAGGGGGCTGGTAAGGGACTAAGGAGCCATTATATTCATTTGCCGCTGCTGCAATGATATAATTTACACTACAAGCCTAACCCCTGCTAATCCATTAAGAAAGCATTTAGAAATCAGAAATTCCATAAAGCAATATGATTAAGTCAATGAAAAAGTTGCAGTTAAGAGTTGCAGGTCTCAACACTTCCCATCCTTCCTTTCCATTCTATCATGACACAGTCCTCAGGCATCTCTGAGAGCTTGCATGTGGTGGTACAAATCACCTTCCACTCACATGGGCAGGATTTTAGAAATGTTCATGGTGACAGTTTAGATACTGAATTCTCTGTATTCCAAATTAACTCAGAGAAGCATATGGATGGCTGAATTGAGCTGCCTCTGGGCATCTTAGGCTGATGGTGTGTTCCAGTTTAGTCAAATACACTTCCAATATTGCTGTGAGCTAATGGACAGGAATCATACACATTTGCAATTTTGGCAAGATGAATAGGAGCTTATTTCACAGTTCTAAAACAATGAATGCACCGTATGCCTTGTTTTCTCCAACTCTCATTTCAGAAAACAAAGATACCATTAACAAGCTTCCCAAGTTCTTCCTTCTCTCACCTTCCCTATCCACTGCCTCTCTTTCCTTCCCTCTGTTCAAAGACAGGGTAGCCTGGAGGGAATGTAATTAATGAGCTCCATCCCAGAGGACCTGGGGGTTGGTGGGCCACTGGAGCCAGAAAGCAAAGTGGAATTTTCAAGGGGAGGATTTCAGATCATTTGTTAGGTCTGCCTTTCTGCTTCTGGAGGAATAGCGCAGGTGAAAGAACAGCAGGATGTAGCTGGGAGACCATCCCACAAGGATTGGGTCGAGGCAGAAACAAAAAGAGGAGCCCAGAATGGGCAGCAGCAGGCATGTAAGGGGAGATAAATGATAAATTAAAGACATTTAGGGGGCAGCAAAAGATAAAAGCAGAAATAAAATATAACATGGAAAATAAAAGATTTCAGGAGAAGTAGCAGATCAGGTAAAGGAGAAAGCAAAAAGGATTTGAAGAAAAGCAACTTAAAAGAACACAAGCAAAGGTATCTAAAGTTAAACAGGATTTCAGAAAGCCTAAGACAGCAGCAAAAGAGAAGGAAGGGAGGACCAGCAGGAGAAGCAAGTGAACTAGGGTCAATTATGCAAAAAGACTTAAGGTTTGTCAATTGAGTAGCCTATAAGGAAGGAGTTGAATCAGCCGCCTGTAAAACAAATCACCCAAAAGTCAATGACATAAATGTATCAGTTCTTGTCTCGGTGGGTCACTTAGTAGTGGGTTGATCTGGGTTGGGCTTGTCAGGGAAACCACTTCAATTTAAGGGTTCATCTAGGCTTGGCTCCTTGATGCAGGTTGGTCTAGGTCTTTCTACGTGTGCTCCTCCTACAACAAGGGCGAGGAAGTAACAGCTACCCAGAGAAAGGTCTTGCCATGGCAATGGTGAGGCATAAGAAGACAAGGCATTAAAAGCCTGTGTTTAAGTTATATCTGCTGACATTCCATTGACCCAGTTATGGCCTGTGGCCCAGCGCGAGGATTAATGGTGCAAGAAAACAGTCTTCCCATGGAGGTGACAGGGAGAGAGCGCACATTTGGAAAACATTTTAATCCATCACAGAGGTAAAAGAAGGAGAAGATACAGGAAGTTATCACAAATTTGTGACAATAATGCACATATAACCGAGATACAACTTTATATGTTGCGATCTACAAAGTAAAAGAATATCATGCCCTGTAACCAGTATGTGAAGCAGAGAATTCCTTATATTCCTCTTCCCTCAGTAGCTTATGCCAGGAGAAGAATCACGTGGCTATACTGAGATGGGTTAAGCCATGGCTAAGTCGTAACAAAATATCAATTGCACTATTTTTTTCCCAACTCATAAGACATTTCTTGAATTTCATCTCCGGATATTGATTTTAGTTGGCAGACATTTACAATATCATCTGAATTGATGTATCTTGCAGAATTATAATGAGTTTGGCTTATAGAAACATCTTTATTGCAGCCGGGTGTGGTGGCTTATACCTGTAATCCCAACATTTTGGGAGGCCGAGGCGAGCAGATACCCTGAGGTCAGAAGTTCAAGACCAGCCTGGCCAACACAGTGAAACCCTGTCTCTACTAAAAATACAAAAATGGGCTGGGCTTGGTGGCGTGCACTGGTAATCTCAGATGCTCAGGAGGTTGAAGTGGGAGAATCACTTGAACTCAGGAGGCGGAGGTTGCAGTGAGCCGAGATTGTGCCACTGCACTCCAGCCTGGGTAACAGAGGGAGACTTTGTTTCAAAAAAAAAAAAAACAAAAATAAAAAATAAATAAACAGCTTTACTGACATAATGCATGAGACTTTTAAGACTGCAAAACAAGGTACTGTAGAGCACCATTAAAAGCAGAGTAGATGCAGGATGAAATGGCCAGTGGCTGAAGAGTGTCAAGCTCCTGGGTCACTGTGACCAGGAAAGGACTGAGAGCATCTCTGCAGTTTCCCAAGCAAACCTAATTAGGGGAAATTAATATAATCAAATTAACAATGTTTCTCATGAATACACCAAATTACACAACTCAAAATAAAATGTGTCTGAAAGCAATGGGGATATTCGGGCCCTAGCTTCAACTCAGCTACAAATTCACAGTTAGCCTCTGACATGTTACTTCCATTTCTTGTATTTTAGTTTCCCACTGTTTTTGTTTTGCTGGTAGCAATTAGGCCTTGCTATGTTGACCGGGCTGATCGTGAACTCCTGGCCTCAGCAATTGGCCTTGGCCTCCCAAGGTGCTGGGCCCAGCGTTAGTTTCCCAATTTTTGAAATAAAGTAATTCTACTAGTTAATCTATAAGTTTCCTTCTGGACTAAGCATTTGCAAAGTTTTTAGTGAGCATATACTTGTGGCTTCACGCTGGAGGTGGTAAGATGTAGTTGCCATGGCTCCGTTCTCAACATCAAAATTAATGGGTAGGGACACAAATACCGTATGGATTTAATGTGGCAAGTGCTGCACAGAGAAATCTTAGGAGGCCTTGGAGGGTTTGAGAAGTAAAAAGCCCAGGACCACAGGAAGGCTGAAACCTGTGTTGAGTCCTGAAAAATGAACGCCAACTAATTAACTGAAGAAGAAAACGGCATCCCAGGGGGAGGCGTAAGCAAGCCAGGAGCAGAGGTAGGAAAAAGCCTGACACGTGTGAGAACTCACAAGTCTAGCATCTGAATTGGGGATGGCTAGATTTGCCTAGAGAAGTCGAGAGTAGGGCCATACAAATCCTTATAAGTTCTGCTAAAAAGGAAACTGAGATATTGAAAGATTTAAGTGAAAAAGTATCGTGGTGAATTTGCCTTTTTAGATGGCTCACACAGGCGGAGAACAGATTTGGAGGGTAGGAGACTAGAGACGGGGAAACTAAGTCAGAAGCATTTGCAATAGAGCAAATGAGAAACAACAGAAATCCAAACAGAGGCATTAAAAGCAGAGAAGGGGAGAGGAGACAAGTTGACAAGTGTCTAGATGTCAAATTAAGTTAGCATGTAATCAGTTCACTGTGTTATATGCTGAACTGATGTGGCAGTGGAACATCTATGAAGAGATACCAGCAAGCATTGTGATTTACCTGTAATTTAGAAATAGAAATATAAGATCCCTTGAATGAGACCAGGAAGGTCTGACCTGGTGTAAGAAGTAGGGAATGTTTTTAGCGGACATGATGGAAAGTGAGTTGCAGGAAGCTCTTGAAAACAATGTCTATGTCATAAAACAGACTAAGACCACCTATTTCTGACACATAAAATTCATTAGAACTATTGCTTGTAAATTAAAACCAAATTTTCACCAGATTTTTCCAAATATTTTCAAACTTGTACATGTTATGTGAGATCATGTGATTACAGAGTTCATGTTCTTAGCTAGCAACTAATTGTTAGTTTATTGATTTTGTTTATTCTATTTGGTTTTGCTTTTTGGGTCCAATATTGATTTACTCCAAAGGAAAAATCAGGGTTGAGAGTCACCCCCCAACACACACACACACACACACACACACACACACACACACACACACAAACTTACATCCTGTTTTTCTAACTGAAGTTATCTGAAACAGTCCATGCCCCACAAAAGCAAGAAAATCAATACCCTCTTTTCATTTTGCATCTGTCTCTGGCAACTGTGGGGAATCATGAAAAAAAATCTATATTACAAAGAGTGATGCCCCAAGACAGGAGAGTCAAGAATGCTTGGAGAGAAGATGACTCATGGCTTTCCATCCGGGCATATTTTCTCCTAATACAAAGGGAATAAAAGAGACGGAGTCGTGGACTCCACGTAAGTTGCCTTGCAGGTAGATGAAAAAAGAAGAAAGTGAAAAGATTTAAGCAACCTGGTAAGGGTCCGAAAAGACATATTAGTGTGAGGAAAAAAATCATTCAACATACGCTTTTTAGTTTCAAAGAACAGAAATCACTTAAAAGACCATGTGGGAATTTTTTAAAAAATGCCTTTTGCCAGCAAAATTCCATCCACAGTATATCTGTTTCTAGCTCTGTTTCCAAAAGGCCAGATTTGGGTGAGAAGTTGTAAAGGGTTACTACTTAAAAATTAACATGAATTGCTAAAGGGAAAGAAGGGTGGATACTTTTGAAATGTGTTAAGAAATTACTTCATAATTGTTGAGATTTATAACAGAGATATGTAAACCTAAGATATGCAGTTATTAAGGAGTTATTAATGTCCCTATAGCACAAACTTTGCTGTATTATGAAGATCTTGGAAACCTCAGAAGAACCAGGAACCCCAAATCGTATTTCACCAAGAATGTTCTCATATGTTGGCACGATGTATCTGCCTCCCTCAGAACACTGGCATTCTTGGGAAGTTACTAATGACTCAGAGTGGGTGCACAAATTCTGTGGTATCATTTAATGGAGATGGATGACAATCTGTGATTGAACCTACAACTCAGCACATCTCATTTGGTCCTCTTTTCCTTTGGTGTTTTACTTTTGGATAGGGGAGCTCTGTGCCTCTCAGATCTGGCCCTGCTACAGAATTGCCTCTGGTGCTTTTCACAGATAAAGCTGTTCAGGCTCCATTCCCAGGAATTGTTTCAGTGCTTGAGCACAGGCATTCTTTAAAAAAATAAAAGGCAAATAAAAAAAAAACTGAATAATTTTGTGTGCACAGCCAGGGTTAAAAGCCAGAGGGAGAAAAGATGGAAGGAAGGAGGAAGGAGAAAAGAAATGGACCACATCAGCTCATTTGATCAATCCTTCCCTCTTCCTGCTGAGTGTGTGGACTTCCCAACTCTGTGCAGCTCTCCAGCTTGGGCCATTTCCTTTCTATACTCACGTCTTAATAGAAGCCCATGTGGTACATAGACTTCCACAGTGGATCTAAGGTGCCTCGTCTTGTCAATCTAGTAGAAGCAGTGGGGTGCAGAAAGCTAGCCTGTGAATCAGACATCACAAAAAGCAGTTGCCTAATTCCGGACTCCACTGGAGTTAGAAATCAGTTAGCAATAATCTAAAAAAAAAAAAAAATGAAGTAGCTACTGAAGTTCGGGTTCCCCAGAAAGCAGACTCTGAATAAAGCCCCCGCTCACATACCCTCACTCACACACCAAGCTTGGAAATGAAAAGGAATAGAGATGACCACTAATTTTAAAGAGTGATGAGTTATTCCAGTGTACAATTCCAGAACACATATTGTTCAATACATTTTTTTTTAAACAATTAAAGATATTTTTTCCAGGAAAACATTCCTGGCCAAACCTTTGATCTTTGATGTCTTCTAAAAGGTCTGCAAGTTGAACATGAATAATCTTTGCGGGCTTCAGTGACTCCCTCAGTTGACAGGCTTGGTGAAATTCTCTTTTGTTTTCCTTTTATGATAACTATTATAGTGATTTTTCTGGCAATACTGGATAAACTGGCTTGCACAAATGGAAAAAGGTGAACAATCACACAGTTCCTGCATCTCTTGTGAAATATATAACTGCCTTTAGGGGATAAGTTTCACTCTTTTCTCTTTCTTCCATCCAGATTGCAATTTATATATGGATAGATTTGTGGCTATTTCCCTTAGATTTTTTTTTTTTGAGACAACATCTTACACTGTCTCCCAGGCTAGAGTGCAGTGGCACAATCTCTGCTCACTGCAAACTCCACCTCCCGGGTTCAAGCGATTCTCCTGCCTCAGCCTCCTGAGTAGCTGGGACTACAGGTGTGCACCACCACACCTGTTTTTTTTTTTTTTTTTTTTTTTTTTTGTATTTTTAGTAGAGATGGGGTTTCACCATGTTGGCCAGGCTGATCTCAAACTCCTGACCCCAAGGGATCTAACCTGCCTTGACCTTCCAAAATCACACTGGGATTATAAGCATGAGCCACCACACCCAGCCTATTTCCCTTAGATCTTGATTTGATATTCTGGATATGAATCAAAGTAAATTAATGCGTGTTTCAGGAGTCTAAGTAAAGAAGCTCCACAGATAATATTAACATTTCTCTCATCTAGTCATATTTATTACTGTGTTTCAATTAGAAGTAGCTATAGGCTCTGAAAGACACAATACAAATAAAGCCCCCCACACACCCTCACTCACACTCACACTCACACTGTAATTTTTAGACAGAAACACAAGCAAGAAATCGTATAGATTTTCCTTTAGAGAAAATAGGCATTAGTTGAGTTTTTTGGGATATATTAAAAAAAAAATCTATAAGAACTCCCAAAGGGTGGCCATTCACAGAGACCTCATTCCACTGCAGGAGGTAAAACGGTAGAGTTATCAACAACTATTAGGTAGTTGAAGCAAATACCTTATGCTTATGTCTATTTTTTTCTACTAGTTTCACTTCTGCCCTCATTACGCAGGCATTTTTATCCTAGACTCCTCTTCTCTTATCAAACTCATTCTCCACTCACCACTCCTCAAGAGGCTTCCATTTTCTGGATAAAACTCTGAAAAATCTGTATGATATTTCTGGAGGGAAAGAATATTATTTAGCACACTCTTCGTAGATCCTGAGCTGATAAAGAAACCCACTAGGTTTGTATGTGTTAAGCCAATGGTCTAAAACAAAATGCAATAGCTGCTGAAGTTTGGGTTCTCTGGAAAGCAAACTCTGAAATGAAGATTTGCATGCACAAAGATACTGAGGGAGTGTTCTTGAGGTCAACATCCTTAGGAAGGAAGGAAGGGAAGTAAAACTGGGCAGAGGATTAAAGTTTAAGTGTCATAGTCTCAAAGGAGGCAGAGCTCAAGTTGATGGAAGTCGGAAACTAGTATGACCTTTCAGAGCTGTGCTGTGTTGAAGCTAGCAGGCCAGGCCTTCGTTCTCCTAGGCTGATTGGTCATCAGAAGTAGGCCACCTAGGATGGGGATACAACCTTGGGCTCTCTTAGCTAAAGGCAATCCCTGTAGAAGCTGGCAGCTCCAGCTTACCATCCCACCATTGCAGGCCAGTGGGTTCTGCATTCTTCAGTGAGGAATCTAGACAGTGTATCCTGGCATCCATCATGTTATTTTTAGTGATTCAGTAACAAGTGAAGAATCGAAACAGTTCAAGTTCATTTTTAAACAAATTTACCTGGTTCATCATGTTTAACTTTAATGAAAAGCATAAATGTGTCACGCTTGAGGGTCAGAATATCTGTTGCTTTATTGTTGTTACCTGGAGAGTCAGAACCAATAAAGTGACAGTAAAGTGATCAATGATCACTGGATAGCAGGCCTTGAAGAATTCTCATCCAGGGGTGGGTGACAATCAAAATCCAATAAACAATTATTAAATCATACCTTTCATTACCATCTCTGTAAGCACAAAGTAGGATTTTTTTTTGCATGTAGATGTAAACTTAAATTTGTTTTTTTATTTATTCCAGCTGAGGTTCACTAAGAGTGTAGATGCCATTTGGGATGGGTGAATGGGTGCACACATTTAAGTGGAGCTGTTTAGGCTTTCTGAAGAGGAGAAAGGAAGGAAGGAAAGGAAGGAAGGGAAGGGAAGGGAAGGGAAGGGAAGGGAA